>OZ025289.1:247122909-247393972 GCA_964019185.1 Maratus speculifer
TTCGTCAAACTTCGAGAATCTCTCATGCTTTGACTTAAATCAGGTTCTTCTTCTCTTCCTGTTCTCATCCTGATTATGAAACATCTTTGTGAATCGGATATTTGTGTTGGCCAGGTACCGGGGTCTAAAAAATCAAAATCATTATTTTCTTGTGACGCAGAAAATGTTACATTTCTCGAATCTTCTGTTTTTTCATTGTAATTTACCTCCTCAACTTCTGTCAAAATGAGTTTATTCTCGGATTCATCAGCACATCCTAAAATGCTGGCATTTGTTTCATTTTCACCTTCCTGTGATGCATTCGAAACATTTTCTAAAATTCTGGTGCATGTTTCTTTTTTGCCTTCCTCTGATGCATTACAAACATTTTCCATATTTCTGTTGTTTATTTCATTTTCAACTTCATCTGATGCATTCGAAATATTTTCTAAAATTCTGGTACATATTTCTTTTCTGCCTTTCTCTGATGCAGTACAAACATTTTCCAAAATTCTGTTGTTTATTTGATTTTCACTTCTCTTCGATCCGTTCAAATCATTTTCAAAAATATTTACATTTATTTCATTTTCATCTGTCTCCAATCCATCTAAAATGTTTTCCTCCTGAATTTGGAGATTCTCTTGAATGCGAGATAAGTTAATTGATTCTGTTTCAAAATTCGATGCTTGAGTAGTGTCAGTAATTCCATCTAAAAAGGCAGGAAGGAGAGGGAAGTGTTAAAAAAAAGAAGGGATAAAAATAAGTCATACTTACATATATACAGGGCCTGATTAATGCATGGGCCTCCAGGGCCTTGGCCCAGGGCCCAACAATTTCAGGATTGTTGCCCCACAAATTATGTGGCTGATTTTTTTCCCTTAATCAAATACTTTTCGAATAACATTGCATTATAAAATATGAAACATAAAATTTAAATATTCTGAATGATTCAATAAAAATTTTAGAACTTTAAACCTAGGCACTTTTCACCCAAACTACTTTGTCAACTCGTCAAATAAACCTTCTTTTTTGTGAAAGTTTCGCCCAAAATGGGTAGGTAGGGGGGGGGGCAACTTTTAACAGGCCCTGGACCCAACTTCAGCTTGATCGGGCTCTGCATATATATATATATATATATATATATATTTCTAAGAAGTATCTACATTCAAATAGAAATTATAAATGATTAATACAGCATAATCTCCCCAATAAAACTTGTTTTGTTGAAATATTAAAATTTTTAAGTTCTGAAGCCGAAAAAGAAAAAAAAATTAAAAATAAGTGTGCAACACATTTTGAGAAAAGATTGCGTCCGATTCCTTCCGTCGGTATAAATAGGGAGCAAAAAATCAACATTTCTCGACGTCTTACAAATAATCTACGATCCCATCATAATATCTCTATAACACTTATATTAGGTAAGTAATAAGTAATATTTCCTCTCTGGAGACTTTTAGCAAAAATCACTAAGAAGTTCAGCCAGACAGCGTCTCAATTTCAAGTAATGGATAATTTAACATTTTTACAAATGTTAATTATTTTTATAAATTAATTTATCTTAATTGATAATATTTAATTAAGCATTTTCAAACTTTCAAGCTGTATACTGTTACACTGTTTAAAAGGAAAGAAAAAGCGATTTTACGGAGCTTGTACTGGCAATTGAGACGCCATAGTACAATTCACTGTTTAATGGAAAAATTCCTATGAATTCCAGAAAATTTTCTAAAAAAAACGGAAAATTTTTCGTTGAAAAACAGTGAATTGTACTGGCGTTCTGATTGATACTATATCCGTAGAATAGCCCCCTTTTTTTTTTCTCTCTGTGTAATTTAAGTTAATTCTTTAGTATGTAATAGCAGTAAACAGTACATATTTGACTGTTCTAATTTATCATATTTACAAATGAATTTCGGTTTTGTTTTAAATTTGTTTTCAAATTTTACTCTTTAATTTTTTATACAAATACAAATTTATTTTCATATCAACATGCTTTAATAATATTATGTAAATTTTCAGACAGTCTAAGTCACGCTCTGAAAAGAAAAGGGAAACAATTTTGTCCACTTTCATAGAAAAAGTAGAGTACTTTTTAAAAATGATCTTCACTTATCATCTCACTGTGATCAAAGGTATACAGCATTTCATAGGTGCAGAAATCAGTTCCTCGGTTATTTGTAACATGAATGACTGAAATTTTCACGCATAGGATTTAAAATAATTTTACAAATGTGTAAAATAAATTTGTGATTATGATCAAAGCTGAAGCTCACCTGAGAAATCTTTCGACTGATAACAAATTATCACAAGATAAATATACATGGACGCGTAGAATGAAATATAAAAAAATATTATTAAAATTAGGTATAAAATTCAAAAGAAATAAGAAAAAGAAATAACCAAAGTTTTTAATCTTTAATTTCGTTAATACCTGTAATTATAACTATATATGTATTTATATATCTACCAATCATGAATCTAGGGAAAAAAATGACAGGAAAAAAAGTTATCGGAAAAAAAGTGACATAACTACAAAAGTGGAAAAAAAGGGACGCGGAAAAAAGTGACGAGGAAAAAAAGTGACAAGGAAAAAAAGTTACTGGATAAAAGGTGAGAAGGAATTGATTTTGAGGATTCATTGATTGAGTCATTGAGTATGATTGGGGTGATGGGGGGGAGGCTCTTAATTTAGGTAAATGGGTTTTTTATGCTGAATGAACTGTTTTGGTTCAATATTTGGATATATGTTCAGACTGAAAAGACGCTTGCCTGATTAGTTTTGGTAATGCATGAATACCCCCCCCCCCTAATCTGCCCTAAATTAGATAAATCGGTTTTTATGCAGAATTTTCCGATGTATTTCTAATTTTAAATATAGGTTCTTTCTGATAAGGTAAATCCCTGAATAGTTTTAAGTGTTTAATGGATAATAATAACATTATATATTACAATATATACAATATATATTTTTATATATAATAATTAAAATATTAAGTTAATAATTATAAATAAATATTATGATAAGTAAATTATGAAACCAATAGTTATTATTAAATAATAAATAATTTATAATAAGTTAAAAATGAATTAATAATACATAAATGTAAATAAAATATGTAATTAAATATAAATAAAATTATAAATAAATGTATAAACAAATATAATTAAATATGAAAAATTATGCTGATTATCAAAAATTCATTTAAAAAGTGATAATATTTTATTATCCGCCATTACTTACACTATTGTCATGTACCTCCATCAAACTCGCTACGTATCATTATAATAGTGCTAGTACATGACAATAGTGTCAGTAATAGCGGATAATAAAATATTAACTTTTTAAACAAATTCTTGTTAATGAGTCTAATTTTTAATACTTAATTTAGTTTATTTATACAATTATTTTTATTAATTTTCTATCACTTATATTACCATTTTAAAAATCAATACTTGTTAATGAAACTAATTTTGAATATTTAATTTTATTTATTTGTATATTTATAATAATTGATTCATTATGAATTAATAAAATATTATCAATTTTTAAACAATTCTTGCTGAGGAAATTAATTATTAATATTTTTTATATTTATTTATACATTCATTTTAATTGATTTACTAGAGTTAATAGAATTATTATCATTTTTTAAATAGATATTGCTAATCAGTATAACTTTTAATATTTAATTATATTTATACATTTATTTTTAATTTTTTTATATTTAATTTGCATTATTTATTAATAATAATAATAATTATTATTATTTATTATATTGTATATATTATATAAATGTAAAATTATAAAAAGAAACATTGATAGGTAATGTAATAATTATTATTATTATATAATATTTATTTTACATAATTGAAATTATTAAAAATCCTATTATAAAAAATAATTTTAAAAAATGTGTACATAAAATATAGATTCGGAGTTTGTAGACGGGCCGCCCCCCCCCCCCCACCACACACACACAAATTGTAGAGGAACAAAAAATAAATATTCATAAAATCTATTTATATAATTTAAGAGGAGTTATCCCTCTCCTTTATATTTAGCCATTAAACTTCATAAACGATTCACAGATTATATCAGAAAGAACCTACATCCAAAATACAAAATTTAAAGCAAAATCAATAATTTTGCATAAAAAACCCATTTATCAAATTTAAGGGGAAGATAATCGACCCTCTCCCCTTTTAATTTGCAAAAAAAACTCTATAAATAATTAGCGATACGCCTAATCACAATGAACCTATATCCAAAATTTGCAGCAAATCGTGCAATTCTGTGTAAAAAGCCATTTATTTAATATAAGAGGGGTTATCCCTCGTCCCTCTTTATACTCAGCCATTAAACCCTTAAAACTATTCAGGGAATCACCTTATAAGAAAGAACCTATGTTTTAAATTTTAATACCATTGGAAAATTCTGCATAAAAACTAACTTTTTTAATTTGAGCGGGGGGATAATCGCCCGTCTACTCCATTTATACATAGCAAAAAAAGAAAAAAATCTTAACTAATCACAGATAAGCCTTATAGTAATGAACGTATATCAAAAATTCGAAGCAAATCGGACAATTCTGCGTAAAAAGCTATTTATTTAATTTTAGAGAGATTATCCCCGTCCCCTCTCTATATTTACCAATTGAACCCTTAAAATTATTCAGCGATTTACTTTATCAGAAAGAACCTATATCCAAATTTTGAAATACATTTTGTAATTTTGCATAAAATACAATTTATCTAATTTAGGGGGGGGGGGGGGGGATAATCATCACCCTTTTTTATCTATTTTATTATTTATAATATTTAACCCATTTATCTAATTTAGAGAGGATTGGGGGGAGGGGTGATCGTTCATTCCCATAACTATTCAGGCAAACATCTTTTTATTATGAACGTGCATTCAAAAATTTAACCAAAATGGTTAATTCAGCATGAAAAACCGATTTACCTAATTGATCAGCCTTCACCCTCCCCCCCCCCGATCAATGAATCTCCAAAATCTATTTCTTGTCACTTTTTTTCCGGTAACTTTTTTTCCGTGTCCCTTTTTTCCCGGTAATTTTTTTTTTCCGTGTCACTTTTTTCCGCTTTTGTAGTTTGTGTCACTTTTTTTACGGTCATTTTTTTTCCGTTTACCACCAATCATACCAGGTATTATAACAGTTTTAAAAAATGGGATTGTTTCTACGTGCTTTTCTTGAAAAAAAAAAAATTAAAAAACTGGTATAAAGCATAAATAATACAGAAAATTATTAGTATTTAAGGTTTATTTTAAAAATCATGCTTAATTTCCTGACTGCAATTTATGTTGTTCCAAAAAAATCCATTGTAATAGGTTAATTTGGTGAGGGTCCCGATTATAGAAAACTCACATCAGTGATTTATGCTTAATATAAAAAGCACAAACTAGTGAAAATTTATTACAACAATTATGATTTTTGTTATTTTTAAAAGATATGCCTGCAGAAATAATCATTATTTAACTATCTAGTATCTATCGAAGACTTAAAAATTTGTTTTCACAACATATAAGGTAAAATCATATTAAATTTAATATTAAGCTATTAATTGATTTATTATTTTAAAAATCAATATTTTACAATTTTTTCAATATTAATATTTATGCATGTATACTTTTATATTATCACATATGTACTTTAACTTATCCATGTAATGTACGGGTACGGATAACACACTGCCAAGTTTGGATTTAAGACAAATCTGCAGTTTTTGTCAGAAATTAAAAGCGTACTTTCTGACTTATTTACAAAATAATTATTATTAATACAAACATAAAAATAAAATTGCAGTATATTTATTAAGCCCTATAAAGTAGAATATAGTTTTTGGGTTTTCTAAGAAACTCCAATTTCTGACATTTTTTAAAAATAACATCAAAGTTTATCTTTAGATTTCTGAATTCGAAGGCTGAAAATAGCAAGATGGATCTCTTAATAATCCGCTTTAAATCAAGCTACTTCGAATTAGGATAAAAGTTTTTAGGATATAATTTTTTTTCGATAGGTTATTAATTTACTAAAGTAAAGGTTATTTATTAACTATCAGGGTGGCGAGTGGTTAGATAAAAACACAATCAATATAGATGATAATAACCAGTATTTTGTTAAAGATAAATTCAGTTTATATTATCTCTTTACATTATTTCAAGTACTTTCTGTAAGAAATTACTGGTAGTTTTCTCTTTTCTTGACTGTGTTTTTCCCGGTTTTCCCTGACCACTCGCCATTAATTAATTTACAATTCTGTATTTTCTTACCTTCTGTTTCATTTTCGTCCTTCTGAAGCCAGACTTTCAGGAATTTAGAAGCATGATTTGCATCGACACATCTCTTCTTACGCAGTTTTCGATAAAAATTGCCGGATTTTTTATTCTTACTTTTGCGTGAGTCATTCATATTCATTCCTCATAAATTAAAAATAAAATAATAAAAACAACAAAATTCATCCAACGAGCACAATTCCATAAATGAAAATGACCAGATCAGAGCTAACCAAGCAGGGCCGGTGAGAGGGGGGGGGGGGGGGGGGGGCACAGGAGACAACTGCCCAGGGGCCCGGGTCCAAAGGGGTCCGGTTTCGAATGGAAAAATTACTGAAATTTCATAATGATCCTAATCTTAATTTGGTCGCTCTTTTTTCCCTTTACCAGCTGAAAAACATTTCCCAGAATAGTAATTAAAGTTTTCCAACGAAGTACAGAAAATCTCCCATTTAGACTTCCCCTAGAGTCCGGTAAAAGGTGTGATATAGTTGATAGTGTTACAAATATTCGGAAACTTCCTGTTTTCTCAGACCGCGGACCACCGTGCTTGCCTTTAGACAAAAAAGTGTCGTTCAATGCGACCCTCATATCTCATTCATTGCAACCCCGATGTCACATTGGGCATTGTATTGGTACTAAGGCGTTAATTGATACCAGGCTGTAGGTTTCGTTTAAGTAATTACTTTAGCTAAAATATTACTGTGCAAGTGACAGGGACATACACACTGGGTGATAGGCGATACAGTTGTATTCAGGACCTAGGCTGAAAAGAGCATTGTGAGGACCGATTTTGTGTTAAATACATGCATACATTATATACAGAATATATCTTAGGGCCCATCTCATCTTTTTTCCGAGCCCGTAGCTTTTTTCTTCTAAACCTGATGAGCAAACTTAAATTAAAACCATTAATATGAAAAAAAAAAGAAACAAAAGGAAAAAGGGAAAGAAAAATTTTGAAAACAGAAATACGTTAATATATTTTTATTACTATATTTTAAAATATCAAACTCACTTATAACTTCATTAGGTACGAGATTTAGTATACTAATAAAATATCAAACTCATAACTTCATTAGGTACGAGATTTAGTATACTAAAAATTGTAAATAATATTCAAAATCCACTATCTTCTCTCAAAATTGCTAGTTCCTAGCCGACCTCTCTCAAAATCAGTATCAATGCAGGGGCATGCGGGGCAATTACTCCGGGCCCCCCCGGCTTGAGGGGGCCCCCTAAGGACAGATATAAATTTATGTTTTTCATTAAAAGAGTATCAAATAATAAAAAATGGCCAAAAGTGACCAATTTTTTTTTTTTTTTTTTTTTTTTAAAGGGGCTCTGTTTTCTTATCTCCTCTGTTTCCGTGCCCCTTAAGGGTGTATTTCGATCCAAACTGCTTATTTTCCAATTTATTTTTGAATTTATTTTTGCTCTCAAACAAGTTTCATGCTTCTACTTTTAAAAATGTGTCTGAAATTGTATCGGAAAATTTCGAGCTGTTGAAGGTGAAAAATCGTTTTTTCGGATACACCCTTAAGGACTCACATTTATCCTTATATTCCTGTAACTGAAAAAAAACTTGTGTTCTGTAGTTTCTTAAAGTTACTTTCTTCTGCTATTACATATATAGATGTGAAAAGTACTTGGTATGAAATTTATGAACGCATACAATAGGTATGAATTTATATTTTAGTCACTACAGTAAAATTTATGAAAAATTTTAAAACAGAAGCCGCCCCCCCCCCCCTAATAATGTTTGCCCAAGGGCCCCCGACTGTCAAAGTCGGGCCCTGTGTATACCTGTAAAAGAGGACATACTCCCTATTAACCCATTTCTTTTGTGTATTCTGCAACCGCTGTTTCAGACTTTCAGATCCCCCATGTGTGTAATGCACGAACATGTGTGACTATTATAACTGTTGAATGTTTATTTTATTTGTATTATATCAACCTAAGGCTCACACAAAATTTTATTAAAATCTGTCCAGTAGTCCAGTAGTTCAGGAGATCGTTGATCAAACAGGAAAATTCTCTTAATTTCTTACACCAGTGTATTTCTGGGCGAGGATTTTCTCTTTACCCCAACAAATGATGATACATTCATTTTTTTTTTTTTTTTTTTTTTTTTTTTTTTTTTTTAAATTACTAAATATCTTATTCTGCGTATTTTCAATTCTTTTGTTTTTAGTATTATGAGAAGTCATCCAAGTTCGCCTCCTGGTCGGATGAAAAAATCATTTCGGGCAATAAAGGGGGGGGGGTGCTTTACTGGCCATGACGCTCCGTGCAATATTTTTTACTATACCACTAGAAATGCTTATATATATATATATATATATATATATATATATATATATATATATATTAAGGGTGTATTTTGTTGACAAATTGTCTTACTTAGAAAGTACAGAAGGTGCCGTGATTGGCAATTCTTTGATAAATGCAGAAAATATTGCAAAAAAAGCAATCAAAAACGGCAATTTGAACCGATTTTTCCGAAGCGGGACATTTGTGGACAAAAAAAGGGTCATATTTAGAAAATAATTGTTTATAAATCAAATTCTAATGATTCGAGTGTAAAATGACACTATACAGCACCTTATACGTCTCTTCAGAAATGCTCTCAGCAGGTTTCATGTTTCTACTTTTAAAAATGTGTCTGAAATTATATCGGGAAATTTCGAGCTGTTGAGGGTGGAAAAGCGTTTTTTCGAATACATCCTTAAAGGTTGTTTAGCAAAGAATTTTCCTTTGCTGCGCATTCCCCCTTCCGTTTGTTTTTATTGTCCTGGAAACCTGACTTCGTATGGTCCATGGGAAGATGAAAATAAAGAAAGGAAACACAACACTGCACAGGGGGGGGGGGGGGGGAGGTGGAGCCTTTATGGAGTTTTTTTTATCTAATAGAAAAGTCGGGCGGAGTAGTCATTTGGTATTTATTCGTACACGACACAGTTCAAAGTTCAAAAAATAGACTAACCTTGAAATAAAATACGGTGGTGATTTTCCTATACAAAAAGAGAGACATGATAAAACGCATGATACATTTGGAATAGGAGGAGAAAATAGCCTAAAAAACAGCTTTGTTTTTCTTATTCATTTGCAGTTTTGTTTTGTAGATGATTTTCTTTTTCGAATTTTTTTATCTATTTGCAAATTTTAATGCATTTTTGTTCAGGTTTCTTTTTAAATTTTCCGACTGCGCAAAACATAAAAAAAATATCGTACATATATGCATTCATCATACCAAACAAATCTTAATTTGGCGAACCCTTCACCTTCTGTTCTGGTGGCGCCCGGGGCACGTGCCCCCTCTGCCCCCCCCTAGTTTCGGCCCTGTAACAGAGCATTGTTTTGATAAAGTTTTTGAGGAATACAGTGCGCTAGCTGGTGGTGAAAAATGGAACTAACAGAACACGATTTTGTTAAAATTTGGAAATATAACAATGTGATTTAGTTTAAATTTTAAAATGGTTTATAATACATGATAAAAAATGTAAACAAAGAATGGTGTGACACATTTCAGATGGCGTGAGAGGAGGGGAGTGAACAAAATTAGGAAATGTAATAAGGAGATCTGTTTTACACTTTAAGGTAGTTTATAACGCATGTTAAAATTTTTAAAGTACTGGCGATGCTCTGGAGAGGCCGCTGTACGAAGTTATGTATGAAATTTTACACCTTGAAGGCCGATTTTCAGTTTTTTAAATTTATTTCATATGCGAATTTTAGTGAGTTTCGAGGCGATTTTCCACATTAGCGAAAAGGAAAGCGGTTTCATTCTTTCGACCTAAATTAGTGAATTTTGTTCTCTTTTCAATATAATTTATTTGGATTTCGTGCAACGATGTTTGGATTTTTAGTGAATTATTTAATGTAAATTTTGCCGCTATTATTCGACATTAGTAAAAGGAACTTTGTTTAAAACATTCAGGCTGATGTATTAAATTTTAGCTGTTAAGATTTATGAATTTCAGCTAATTTTAATGCGATTTTTCGAGATTTTTTGCGTTTGATGTTGGATTTTTGTCATTCATGAGATATTTCCAATTACAACCTTTTACCCTATTAGAGTAAATTTTGACCCCTGTGATTTTTTAATGTTAGTGATTTTTAATGCACTTTTCAATGCAATTTTTAGAAATTTTTCGAGTTTTATGGTGATTTTTTGATATTCGGAAGTAAAAATTGATTTTGAACTTTTAATCCAATATAATTTTAGAGATTTTTAACGCAATTTTTCAAGAATTGTTGTGTTCCGTGTCTATTTTTTATTATCTATAAAGGATTTCCTTTTACTACGTAATTATCCTGTCGACCAATTTCGCTAAATTATATCAATCGTGAAACAAGCCAAATTATGCAAATAGATGTAATTTTTATCTTAAATAATGAAAGAAGAGATAATTTAAAAAAACATAAATACAAATACATATAAAAATAAGAAGTAAAAACCACTTGATGATGTAACAAACATATGTAACATGTTTAATGTCAAGTGAATATGGAATTTACTATCCGCCATTATTGTAGTTTAATCTTATGGTTTGACCCAGGTAGTTTCTTGGTCAACCGGATAATCAAATAGTTCAGATTTCCGATTAGAATATTTTATCCGTTTGATGAAATTCTGATTACTGTGATTTAAAAAATAACTAGGGATATTTAGTGCATTTTTCAATGCGTTTTTAATGAACTTTTTAATGCGATTTAGTACTATTTTTTTTTTATCTTCATTACAGTGGTGTTTTAACAAAAAAAAAAAAAAAAAAAAAAAAAAAAATTATTTTGGTTTCAAACTTTTAGCCTAATATAGTAAATTTCACCATTTACCTTTTTTTAATTTTGTTGATTTTCAATGTGATTTTTGATATATTTTGTGTTCTGCGTCGATTTTTTTGTAATTCATGTAAAAAAGAATGGTTGCTACATTTTACACGACTAGAATATTTCTTTATTCACGGAATGTATTTACATTTAGCGATTTTTAATGAATTTTTCAATGGTTTTGTATTGGTTTTTTGATTCTAATTATTAAAATTATTTTGGTTTCAAACTTTTAGCCTAATATAGTAAATTTCACCATTTACCTTTTTTTAATTTTGTTGATTTTCAATGTGATTTTTGATATATTTTGTGTTCTGCGTCGATTTTTTTGTAATTCATGTAAAAAAGAATGGTTGCTACGTTTTACACGACTAGAATATTTCTTTATTCACGGAATGTATTTACATTTAGCGATTTTTAATGAATTTTTCAATGGTTTTGTATTGGTTTTTTGATTCTCACGGCTATTTTTTGAAATTTCGAAAAGGAAATTAATTTCAAACATTTACACTTCATTTACGAATTTTGAAATTTAGTGATTTTTTAACGCAATTTTTAGCAATGTTTTCATTATTTCTCACACTTTCCGCCGATTTTTTCATTCGTATTTAAGAAATAATTCAGATTACACTATTTTACTCTATTAATGTAAATGATGTCCCCCGCTATTTTTAAATTTGAAACGATTTGTAATGAACTTTTGAATACAATTTTTAGATGTTTTCAAGTCCACGGCGATTTTTTCACAATTGGAAAAATTTTTTTTTAAATAATTTGTAGCTTATTGTAGTAAATTTTGACATCAAAGATTCAGATTTTTGTGTATTTTCATAAAATGTTTAGCAAGTTTTGTGTCGATATTTTTTAACTAATGAAAGAGTTCAGATTTCAATGTTTTGTCCCATTATGGTAAATTATGTCTGCAGGAATTTAATATAAATGTTTATCTTACTATGGCAAATTTTGTCCGGATTTTTGAATTTTACTGATTTTTAATCTGTTTTATAGTGATTTTTCAAGTTCTGTGACAGTTGTTGACATCGGTAAAAGAATTTCGGTTTCTAACTTTTAGCATAAATAGTACAATTTGTTCTCCACGCTTTTATGAATTTTGCCAATTTCTAATGCGATATTCAATGTAATTTTTAGTTAGTTTGGGTGATTTTAGGTGTTTCGTGTTGACTTTTCCTTATTCATGAACGATTTCTGATTACAATATTTTCAACTGCATATTAAATTTTTACAGCCATGACTTTTAAATATTCAGCGATTTTTATTATAATTTTCGATACGATTGTTAGCCATTTTTTTAAGTTCCTTGGCGATTTTCTGCCATTCAGAAACCAATTTTGATTTTAAACATTTTGTTTAATGTAGTTATGTTTCGAATGCAATTTTTTATCTCTTAATATGATTTTGGCGTTCCATGTCTACGTTTTGTTATTCATAAATGATTTCCGATCATACCCCCCCCCCCCCCCAGGCCCTGCCTTAATATTATTTTTTTAGGCATAGACTTCCAAATATTTAGCTATTTTTTAATGCAATTTTCTATGTGATTTTTAGTTATTCTTTAAGTTCCGTGGTGATTTTTTGACATACGGAAATCGATTTCGATTTAAAACTTTTTGTTTAATATAGTTAATTTCTTGATTACAATATTTTATATTATAACAGTGAATTTTTACCCTAGAGATTTTTTAAAGTTTTACTACTTTTATTACAATTTTCAATGCAATTTTTGGGCTTTCTCAGTCATTTTTTTTTTTTTTTTTTTACATTTTTTAAAGGAATTCGATTTTAAACTTCCAGACCAATAAGTGTTTGGTTTCAAACTTTTATCCTTTACGGTCATTGTTTTGCTGTCCTATTTTGATCTACAGCAATTTTTAATGCAGTATGCTTTTTTTTGTTTGAGTTCACGGCGATTTTTTCACATTATATTATAACAGTGAATTTTTACCCTAGAGATTTTTTAAAGTTTTACCACTTTTATTACAATTTTCAATGCAATTTTTGGGCTTTCTCAGTCATTTTTTTTTTTTTTTTACATTTTTTAAAGGAATTCGATTTTAAACTTCCAGACCAATAAGTGTTTGGTTTCAAACTTTTATCCTTTACGGTAATTGTTTTGCTGTCCTATTTTGATCTACAGCAATTTTTAATGCAGTATGCTTTTTTTTGTTTGAGTTCACGGCGATTTTTTCAGATACGGAAAAGGAATTCGGTTTTAAATTGCTAATATGACAAATTTTCTGCTGTGCGATTAAAGGTTTTTATTGCGATTTTCTAGCAGTTTTTTTTCGCATTTCAATGCTTTTTATATTATCAAATTAATTAGATTCAAAACATTTATCCAAGTAGAGTAAATTTTGAGTTCCATGATTTTTGAAAATTTTGCCATTTTTAAAGCGATGTTTACGTTTCTTCTTGACCCGCTTCGATTTTTTAGAGGTTCAATTTTTGGCCGAATTTATTAAATTCTGATCTCTTTTCTTCAAAGTTTATTCGAATTTTGAAACACAATTTTTGAATTTTGTTTTATATTTTTATGAGATTTTTAATGTTTTTTGCGATTTGTAAAATTTTTCCACATTAGTAAAAATAATCCGATTTCAATTTTCTAGCCCATCTCTTTTCAACGAAGTTTAGACGAAATTCGTGCAGTATTTAAAAAAATTTTGAGGTTTTTATTATGATTTTTAAAGTTTTTTCGCAATTCTTGCTATTTTTTGATGAACCCGGGCAACGCCGGGCAGAACAGCTAGTAATGTTTATATTATAAATGATATTTTTTCTTTTTATATAACTGACTAATTATTTCATTTACATTTTTTTTTTATATGAATTTATATTACTTATATAGTTGAAACCATAATTTTATTTTTATCAATAAATGTCTGTGTATATGCAATGAAAAATGATGGTTTAAAATAGAAAAAAAAGGTTTAAACCAAATAAACCATTTTTTATGGTTAATTTTTTGCCAATCCTAGTATTTAAAATAGGTCAAGTTTGAGATACCAATTTACTGCAGGTTCTTCAAAATCACCATTTTTTTTTTTTTTTTTTTTTTTTTTTTTTTTTTATGAAATAAGTTCCCATTTGTATCTAAAACAAATTGATTGTTTTATATTACTTACAAAATTACTGAAAAGCCTGCAAGTGATTATTGGAAATTTTTGCTGCTATTATAAAGATAAGCTTCAAAGGTTGGCATTTATGGTTAATGTGATTTAGGAAAAAATTTCAGATTTCAATAACAGAATTTGGCAGGTAAAATGAAGTATACGTTTCCCCCAGAATGTATAAAATTATAAATATGTACTATATATTGTTAGAAATATCTTGCATATTATTTAAATTTTTTTAAATGATGAATGATAAATTTAACATCTAATACTATTAGGTGCTAATAATATTAGGTTCAAAAGAGGAACTTTTATATTGCTTCATTATAGTAAATTCTTTAAACTGCAGTATTTTTAATAAATTAGTAAGAAAATTGTTCCAGAATAAATAACAATAAGTTGGGAAGTAACTTTTATTGAGTAAGAAAAATGAATTTTAGTAATTTAATCTAAGTATTAGCATAAAAAGCTTGAAGATATAAATAGAAACAAATAAAAGCATACTTAATTTTTTATTTATTTTTATGTTTTAATTCAGATCTTAAAATAAATCAAATAGTGTAATATTTCAATTTTATTAAAGTCTTTAAAGCAATTTTAGATTAATGCTTTGTGTATCACAAAATTAAGATGAAATAGAAAGAACACAAAATGTCTTAACACAGAAAAATTTAATAATCTAAATCAGAGAATTTGTTTTATACAAATAAAAACATGAAACACAAAATCTGATGAATTAACAGAGCTTAATAGAACAAAGAACTATCATATTATCGCACATTAGTGTTCTTCTTTTACAAATATAAATTTCTATAAATTAATTACACCAGAAGAGATTTATATAAGATATTTTCATATGGATATTAAAAATTCTCAAACTTAATTTACTTTAATGCTGTATTCAAATTCAAATTATGAGTGGAACAGTGACCTTTAAAACAAAATTGATATGAGGAAAAAAAAAAAAAAAAAAAAAAAAAAATCAGCAGTATTTTTTGATAAAGAATCTATGAAGGTAATATTACCTGAACATTACAACTATAAGCAAATAATATTTTCCCCTAAAGTATCGAAACTTTATCCTCTTGGATTCATAATACATATACATTTATATGAGTGTCTTTATTGTGAATATACATACAGATATAGAGATGAGAATGGCAAACTTGTAGAAAAAAAAGGAGATATAAATTAAGATTTATATAAAAAAAGAAAATTTCAGGGAATGAAGAGAAAAAATAAAAACATTAACCAATTTTAATCACATTAAAAAAAAAAAAAAAAGTTTAATAAATATGAATAAAAAAAAAGTTAAAAGATGTTAATTTTAAATTCATTTATGATAAAATAGAATTAAGCTGTTTAAAATCATGTAAAAATAAACTCTAAAAGGAACAAAAAGGAAAAAATAGTTCCTTAGCAGGAAATTTTCATTTCAGTACATATTAAATACACACATAAGTTGTCAATCAGAAGGTAATCTAAATTAACATAAGCACTTGTTATTTATATGATGCGAAGAAAAACACTAATATGCAAAAATATGAAGTTACTTTAAGCAGACAGCATTTAAAATACAAAGCACAAACAAATTTAATGAAGTATTTAAGTATAGAATGTGACAACAATGAGTTAAACTAACAATATACTTATATTACATTAGCAATGGCACATTGCTCTTCTAGAGACAAATTCATAATACATACATAAAATATATACATAATTCTGAGCTAAATTCAAGACATGTAAAAAACATGCAAACAATAAAATTTCAAGTGAATATTTTAAAATCAGAATTCTTTAAAATCATTAATGTATTTAAATTTTTCTTTTATTCATTACAATTTTCTACATAAATTGTAAAGGAATGAATTCCTTATTTTCCTTTAACTACAATATATCCTCAAATTTTCCAAATTTTTTTAATAAACAATGTAAAATACATATTGAGTTAAAACCATGTCTCAGCAACAATGAAAATTTTCATCCATATTGAAGAAGAAACTTTCAATCATTTTTTTTTTTTTAATGAACTATTTACAATGTAACAGCATACTTTCTTAAAGAAAAAATATTTGCATTCCAAAATTACAGCATATTAAACTGATCTTATGAGTTTGTATTCTTTACTTTAAACCAATATAGTTATCAACATAAATACCAGGAAAAAAAAAATATATATCATTAACTTACAAATAAAATTGCATGAAGATTCCCTTAAATTCCATGTCTTATTGCATCACTAAATGAGTAAACAATTAACAAAATTATTTCAATCATAGAAAGCACTCAATTTAAGAAATATAAAAATTAAACATTCTACATGTTCAAAATTTTATGAATATGCAACAGGCATTAGAAACATTTCTTAAAAATGCATTCTTTTTATATTAATCAAAATCTGCCCTATTCACAAATACTATATGATAAGTCTTTTTCAAATTTGTGAATAAAAATTCCAAAAAGTATAAAAATTTACAACTAAAATGAAGATAATAAATAAACAACTGTCTTTTAATTGCTCTACTAAAATCATTCATTTTAAAATGTATTCTATATAAAAATAAAACACCTACAAAATTCAGAGTATTTAGTCATAATTTTATAAATCAATAATATCATAAAAACTTACAAGTTAAATTTTGATTACTTCCCTCAAAAATAATTATGAAAAAATTAATTTCCCCCCTTTTTAATCACATTTTCCAAATATGAATTCATAACATTTAAATGTTCTTTGTATGAAAATTAAAAAATAAATAATTTTCTTTTTTAAATATTAAACTTTATGTAAACCTAGTATTTTTCAAGAAGTTCTAAATTAAAAAGTCTAAGAATGAGTTATAATTGCAAAATACATAAGAAAATATGCTTAGAAATGCATTTTTAAGATGTTTTGATTTCAGATATAATTCTACCAAAAGATATGTGAATAAACATCAAACTATATATATATATATATCTTTTTGACAAACTATTAACAATTACATGTAACTAAATTTATAAAATTCAAAAACTTCAACTATTTAATATCATAAATTTGAAATACATTTTAAGTTATGAGCAGAATGTCCTCTTTTTAAAATATAACAGGTATGAGAATAAATATGTTTCCAGTTTTTCTTTAGATAAAAACTATTTTTAAACCCATACGCCATGAGGGTTTTTATTGGTAGGCACAGCATTTTCTAGCTGACGTGGAGATCCAATTATTTTCCGAGTACTTCCAGGTCTATTATGAAAGCTCCCTAAAATAAATTACAAAAAAAGGAGAAAAATTATACATAAATATACATATTACACATTTTTTTTTTTTTTTTTTTTTACCTTCTTCTATCTTTACAAGAAAAAAGTATTAAATTTGTGAAAAATTTTGAATTCTGGTTTTTGACGGATTTACGTTTTAGGGGTCATAAAAAACATGTTTTTAGAAAATGTTTATCTGTATGTATGTGACACACATTTTGTGGGAACTATCTCAAGAACTAATGAACATATTTCAATAAAACTTTAGATTAAGTTAGTCCCTGTGGTATTTACTATAACTGAATCTGAAGTTGGTTGAAAATCTGTGTGTTAGTTTTTGAGATAAAACCTAACTTTTCTAATTAAATTGTAGTTTAATTAATTATTTCAGAGTTACAGGTGCTGATTACTTTTTGGTGAAAATCCACGACAGATGGCGCTGCTATGCAGCCTTTTTCACAATTTCTGCAATAGCTATATCTCAAGAACTAATGGACAAATTTTCATAAAAATTCAGACTAAGTTAGTCTATGATATAATATGGTATTGACGTAAATCTCCTAACAAGTGGTGCTGCCATGCGACATTATTCATGATTATTTTAATAGTAATATCTCAAAACCTAATGCACAAATATTAATTAAACTTCACATTTAGGTAGCCCCTGATATAAATTAGTGCTGTTAAGTTTCAGAGTAAATCAGTCAACAGATGATACTTCTATTAAAAAATTTTCTAACGATTTCCAAAATGGTTTTACCTCAAAAACTAATACACTGATTTTCAACAAACTTCAGATTCAGTTAGAAGTTGACATAATTTGTTGCTGATTAGATTTTGGTGTAAATCATCTAACCAGTGGTAATTCTATGCTTCATTTTTCAGGAAGTATTAACATGTATGATACAGAAGAAAGTTTTGGGATTGCTACATCCAATTAATTTTAAAAATAATTGAAACAAAAATATTCATATATGAGTTATTCAGAAAGATCTTAAATTAAAACATTGTATAAATCATCATAAAAATATAAAAACATGCAGGATGCATTTTGAGCTAGAAATTATAACACATAATCACCAGACAAAGTAAACATGTGTCCATAAGGGACAAGGTCACAAATGAACACCTTTACTTTAGCTGATGATTGGCAGTTAAAATTTCCAGCTCAAAACATGTCATTTTTATGGTGATTTATATCAAGTTTTATTATTACTTTCTTCTATATTTACAAGAAGAAAGTATTTATTGGGTTCGGGAAAATTTTTGAATTCCGGTTTTTGACAGGTGTAGGGGTCAAAGATCACCCCCAAAAAATGTTTTTACAAAAGGTCTGTTTGTCAGTATATGACATATATTTTGTGGGTGCTCTATCTCAAGAACTAATTCACAGAATTTCAAGAAATTTTATATTCAGTTAAACTTTAATGTTAACTGGATCTGATTAGTTTTTAGTGTACACTGCCCAACAGGTGGCGCTGCTATTCTGCCTTTTTCATGATTCTCACAATAGCTATATCTCAAGAGCTAATGGATGGATTTTCATAAAACTTCAGATTCAGTTAGTCCCTGATATTATTTGGTAGTTTTTGGAGTAAATTGCTCAACAAGTGGTGCTGCTATGTGGCATTATTCATGATTGTCGCAACAGCTCTATCTCAGGAACTAATGCATGGATTTTCATCAAACGTCAAATTCAATTACTCCCTGATATAAATTAATATTCTTTAGTTTTTAAAGTAAATCACTAAACAAATGGCACTACTATCTAGTTTTTTTTTTTTTTTTTTTTTTTTTTTTTTTTTTAATGTGGCAATTCTATTTCAAATACTAATAGACAGATTTTCATAAATTTCAGATTCAGTTAGAACTTGAAATAAGTTGATGCAGATTAGATTTTGGTGCAAATTACCTAATCATTGATACTACTATGTTTAATTTTTCTGGAAGTATTACCGTATGTGGAGATAGAAAATATCTCTTGAAGCAAACATTGAAGTGGTTAAAGTGAAACAAAAATTACATAAAGCATTCAAAAATAATCAAAAACAAATAAAGGTTGTCTGCTTCAAATGAGAACACATAATTGAAAAATTAGTGAATATATATCTTTATGTGTTAAATAAAAAAATTACAGATTTTTAGGTGGAATAACTCATTTTCATCTAATTTAAATACAGAACAAAGTTTTCCTATTAAGCCTTCAAATAAGGAAGACAATGTTACATAAATATATCGCCAGGTGGTTTCATTAGTGGAATAATATGAATATTTTTTTACATTTAAAATGTGTTGATATATTGCCAGTATACCAAAACACAATATTATTATTATTTAGTCTTTGAGATAATGTCAATATATTAAAGCCGTTGCTATTAACAGAGGCTATGTTTCTTCCATCAGAAATATATTTAAACTACAGCTTCCCTGTTCTTCATATTCACCAAAATTTACTTAGTTCTCTTTCCAACGTTAATACTATTTTACCTTATTCTCCAAAATATAGCCTTTTCATGATTAAAATTGTTAAACAATATGATTTCAAAATAATTTTCAATCTTATAACAAATTTACTTTCTTCAAACTGTTCAGGAGAGAGTGAAACACTTTCACAAGCAAATTTAACATTGATGATTTTTGTATATGTGATAGTTTAGATAGCGCAGATAATAAAACTGTCAGCAAGCTGGTGCTCCCGCATATGGGTTGTCAAAGCAATATAGAACAGCGTGCTGGAATGTGAAATGATTGACAACCTGATTACTGATAATATTCCTGATTCAACATAACATCAATAATTCAGAGTTGCCATTCATTTTACATTACAGCAGGCTGTGCAATATTGCTTTGACACCCCTCTTCCTTGCTAGTGTGTCCGTTCCCTGGCAGTTTCATTATCTGCATTATTTAGTCTATGTGTGTCAGCCCCTAAAAATACTCTATTGATATTTCAAATTTCTGTGTACCACCTATAATACTACTAGCCAGTGTGGAAAAACTGCATATATAAAATTTTGAATAAAAGAGCATTAGAAATGTATTTGTAAACATTAAAATAACAAACTGACCATTACAAAACATTAGAGATAAACCACATCTTTATTTATCTCTTAACTCACTTCTATATTTAAACTAGACTTTGTTAAATTATTTCATATTTAATTTATAGCAATAAAATGTGTTAACTGCATATTTTTTACTCCTCTGTTGTCAGAAATCTTAAAACAAAAACTTCTTTCTTAATTTCTACTAACATTACCAGTTCCCATTAAATAGCAAATAAAGCTTTTGTGCAAAAATGTTTAAAGATAGAAAACCAATGATTATAAATGCACAAATACATGCATAAAGTATGAAATGCACACTTTTCATACTTCATTTGTGCATTTATAATCGTTGTTTTTCTATCTTTAAACATTACCAGTTCCCTTTTTGCATAATATCCTGACTGTTTCTCGTAATTTCATTGGTCAATAAACATATATCTTGAATCTGTTTTTCCACTATCTATATGAGCGAAATCTCATTGATTTTTTACATTGACAACAGCATGCATATTACTGAAACAAGTTGCCAATAATTCTAGCACTTAAAACATTTTTATCTACCAATATTTACAGTAAAAAGTATCACCTTAACTTTAAACATCCGATCTATTTAATTTTCCGCCCCAAATTGTGTTGAGATGTATGATGGTTTGAAATTATATGATTTTTCTTAGTTATACCAAGATGCACAGATAATTTCATGTAGCTTGAAAAAACTGAAAACTGCCTCATGCCAAAATACAGCATTTAAAATTAGAAATATGCAAGTACAAATAAATAAGTCATTTGATAGAAAATTTCAAAATCCAAACTGTTTTCTAGTTAAAATTCCACAATTTATCAACAACAACAACAAAAAAAAATTGACAAAAATAAATAAATTAAATTAAATTTTTGACAAAAAATAAAACATCTATCTAAACGAATTAAACATATGATTAATTAATGGTGAATTAAATATTTAAAAAAGCAATAGTCGATAAATCACATTCTACCTTCATTTATGAATTTTCCTTCTTCAGCAGGAATGAGTGAAAGAGATCTTAAATTTGCTTCTCTAATTTCTTCCGTTAATTTTTCTACTCCTTTTTGTTTTTCTGCTACTTTTGCTTCAAGCTCTTCTAATTCTTTGTTTACTTGTTCTGTTACAACCTTCTGGGAAACATCAATACCACAGATAAGAGAAGTAAAATGACAAGCAATTTAATATACATACCAGAGTTGTACCAAGTAAAAAAAATAAACTAATATTAACATAACTTTGCAAATATTTATATGAATATATGAATACACTTCACAGCACAAACTTTCTTAAAATAAGAAATCAAATTTTGGAATTACAGTAATAAAAAGAACAAAAAATCATGATACAGCATGCATTATGAAACATTTTCTAACATATTCAAAATATTGTAACAAAATTTCATAGCTTACTAAGATGAAAGAGGATGTCTAAATGAACAATTTGGAAAACACATAACACATTTGGAAACCTGATTTATGCTATTACCACAAATAATTAATTTTTTTTTTTTTTTTTTTTTTTCTTTTGGTGTAGTTTTGTATATGATCTACAGAAAAGCATGTGCTATATAGTATGCTAAAATTTAATTCAGCTAAAAGTGAAAATTTGAAAATTTCTACTGAGCAATTTCTGCCAAGAAACAAATGTTATTAAGAATGTCTGTGCGACCTTGTATATGATCTATGGAATTTATGTGCACCATGTAGTATTTTAAAAAGTTAATTTTTAAATTGCATACCATAACTGAAAATGCATTTCCAGCAATTATTGCTCATTTTTTCTAAACCCAAGTTCTTTAGTGTTTCCCTGAAAATGAATGATAAGTTCCAGGGTTGTTACGTTTAAAACATTTCGTTTAAAACAGCTGTTTAAAACGCGTTTAAAACATTACATTTAAAACAATGTTTAAAACATGATTATTGCTAATAATGTCACAAATTAAAATTTATGAAATAAAATTGTAATAAAAATTTCTAATTAGCTGTATGTACTAAAAGGCATTAAAATTTTATTAAAATTATAAATTGATTATTTAATTTTAATTAAGTATTTAAAGTAAATTTATTTCCTCTAAAATTGGAAATACATAATTTATTTTTTTTAAATATCTTTTAATATATTTAATCTTTTTAATATATTTTAAATATATATTTTTTTAAATTATGTTTTTTTATATAATATCAAAGTTCTATAATACATTAATTTTAGAAGATTAAAAGTAAAACTGAAAGAGCATTTTTCGGATATACAATACAACAAGCCTAGTACAGTAAGCCTTATCTAGAATGCAACGAAAAGAAAATATTTTGACAAATTTCAACAAAGCTAAAATAATCTTTTCAACATCAAACCATTACTCTTCAACTATCCGTGAATCCCTCGAAATTTTGCTTAACAATGATACTGTTTGTAATGACATCATTTCTTAATATTCGACACTCTGGTACAATATCCTTTGTGTTTTGATGAATTCATAGTGACTTTGTTTGTACACGCAGACTGTTTTTGTTTTGTTTTTACGTTTTCCATTTCTAATGAATTATCTTCTTTTATACTCCTTTGAAAATGGATGCAAGGGCATACAAAAGATCTAAGGTAAATAATAATTAAATAATATCTATTTTTACAACACTTTTTAAGTATTTATTTGTATATTTTGAGAGATCTATTTCTCCGTTTTAGGGAATAAATTCGGCAGTTGGTGCACAGAGAACATAATATTGAGTAAAAAATCTGGGCTAAAGGCCTTCTTAATATACTATAAACAATACTTTCTCCCATCAATAGATAATGCTATAATAACTTATAGATATTTGTTTAGTGGTTAAAAAAGATTTTTTATTGTTTTTTTTTCTCTTTCTTTATTAAAATTATGACTTCAGTTTAAAATATTCATATATAAAAAAATTCAACATTAATTTAAATTTCTTTTAATAGTATTTCCTTTTTAATAATTCATTTATGAAAATAAACTGAAATGAAAAAAAAAACTTATCTATCAGTTCCTTTTAAATTGTTTAAATTTGCTTTTCTGTCCTCAGAGTTATAAAACTATGCTACCTACCAACCAATCTATCTATTTTGATTTTCAGTTTGAACATGTTCTCAAAATAATAATAATAATAATAATTTAATAATAAAAAATGGACATGTTTAAAAAATATTTATTTCTTAACTAATTTTTTACGTACTTCATATTTTTTTACACATTTATTACATATTTTTTACATATTTCATTACGCTTTAAAGGAGAATCACTTGCAATTGATGAGACTGAAAAAGGCATGAACCTTGCTGCCAAATTATGTCCTGAACTAATTCCAATAATTATAAATTATAAAGCTAAGTCAGCTCCATTCTCTGATTATAAGTTTGACGCAGTTGCCAATCATAAATTTGCCATTGGAGAATCAAATAAAGTGGAAATGACATTTATTGTGGTGGTTAAGCCTTGAAAAACACATTGATTAAAATGCCATGAATATCATAAAACAGTTACATACAGCTGTATGTTCTACTGCTGGATTAGAAAGCGTTTTCTCTACTTTTGGTTTTGTGCAAAGCAAAACCAGAAATCGTTTGGGTGTTGATAAGGCTGTTGTAAGGGTATTGACAAACTTGTTACCATTTTTAAATAACTGAACAATTAAATATTTTAGTTTAGAATAAAAATAAAATTGCTAATTAATGTTTGGTATTTGTTATATAGTTTTTTCTTCCTTACTGCCGTTTGAAAATATTTTCATTCTTTATATTTAATAATTTTTGTTCACTTTAATCAAAATTGTGCTGTGTGAGAAAAAAACGTTTTAAACAAAAAAAAAAACATGTTTTTTGTTTTTTTTAATAAAAAACATGTTTTTTTCCAACCCTGATAAGTTCTATGCACACCACATGCTATAGAAAGGACTTTGTTGTATACCTCAGTGATGTACATCTACTTAAATATGTCTAAAATACTGTAATATTATTAAAAAAAAAAAAAAAAAAATGTTTAACATAGATCATAATGTAACCAAATTCTTTTGAGTAGCCCTGTAAATATAATAGCCTTATAAAAATGCCGCACATTTAATTTTCAATATTGAAATTACCACAGTAAACCCCAATAAAAAATATCATTTTAATGGTGACTGCAATATATTTACACAAATTAAAGCTTAGACAGACAAACAAAATTCATAAACACTTTTCAACTATGTTGGAAAGTTTTATAAAACACACTAATGAGGAAATCCTTTTCATATCCTGTATACCAATTTGTTAATTTTTAATTAGGAAAAATTTTATAAAAGGAAACTTATTTTTGGATGAGTCAATAAATTTTATTGAAAAGTTACAAGAAATTTTAAGGCATGAAAAAATAGATTAAAATTATTCCCCATGCTAATTTTAATTGGGTACTAATACGACAATAAAATAAATGTTTAAAGCAAAAATATGACAAATAGTAAAACAAATGAAAGTAATAACATATTCTAGTTTATTTTGAAGAATTTTTATAGATGAGAATCATTTCATCACATTTATCACTGGTAATGTTCTACTAAATTACAAGAGTGGAATTTTTTTCAGGTCAGAAATGACCATTGAATTTTTAACTTTCTTCTATCTTTACAAGAAGAAAGTATTGGATTAATGAAAATTTTAAAATTCTGGTTTTCCTACAATTACGTCCTTTTTTTTGTGTGTGAAGATTTTTTTTTCCATAAAATTATTCACTTTTTTATATTTTAAATACTTGTCTCAAATAATGCATGATAATTTATTAGAAAAAAGTGTTAACAAAATGAATAACTTTTTAATATTTAGTTTGTTTTAATTGTTAATATATGTCAATGAAGTAGAAAAATGTTTAGTATATTGACTTTGAAGTTTACTAAATATGCAATTAATTGGTGACATATATAAAAGATATGCAAAACAGAATATTAATTTGGATTTTACACCTGGGACTGATGTCTACTCTGAGAACGCCTCATCAGATTGCATTGTGTCCACAGTTAAGTGGAGAAAAAAATTATAGCCTGGGGATGTTTTTTCTGATTTGGTCTGGAACTCTTGATCCCAATTCATGGTAAGCTTAAAATCAATGATTGCTGTAGTATTTGGGATGATAGTGTACTTCCTATGTGATCGTACTACAGGTTGGACTCGCGTTATTTCCAGGATGACAATGTCAATTGTTTCATTGCGAGGTCCACCATGGACTTGTATGGAGACAAAGAGGTTAATTGACTGGACTGGTCTGCTTAAGGCAACAATCTGAACCTAGATAAAAACCTTTTGGACGAGTTAAATCACAGAATTAAGGAGTGTGATTACCATCCAAAATCAATGAAGGAATTTACCTATCTTCTCAAAGCCAAGTGGAGAAAAAAAAGTAAAACACTATTTGTAATACAAGGATTTGTAGAAAGCATGCCAGTGAGGGTAGCAGCTGTGATTGCATCTCATGGATGTACTAATTACTGAATGAGCATAAATGCTTTCCTTTTCATTATAGGTGTCAAAATATTTATTGGTAGATAATGTATTAGACCTAATTCACTGTCTAAATCATACAATAACAATGGGTATTAAAAGAATCACCAGGTTCTAAGGCAAAACTTACATTGTTAGAGGCTAAATAACTGAACTAAAATCTTAGAAACTTCACTTAATTTTTATATCCTGTTTTAAAAAACAAAAATAAGGGGAGGAAATGCAAAAATTGGCAAATAAAATGTATTTAATCTTTCTACCACAATTATGACATATAATTTTTGGTTAGGAAAGAACAGCAGATTGATTGAAATATGTATGAAATAATAAACATTTACATTATTTGCACTATGAATAAAAAAGTAATATTTTTTGTGAAAATGCAATTTACTTTTAATTTCTATTTTATTCTATTTGATTTAAAAGACTTCAAAAAGAAAGGTGCTTTAAATAAATAATAATTAAAGTATTACAAAAACAACTACTCTAGATATATGAATTAAGTTTTTGAAATTATACAGTTTGTAAATTTAAAAATAAAAAGCATTACTTGATTCTCTGCCTCAAGCATTTTTTCTTTTAATTCTTGCTGAATATTTTCAATTTGGGTCTGGATGTGTCTTTCTTGTTCTTCTTGCTCTTTTTTCTCTTGTTCTTCTCGAAGAGCTTTAAGGCGGCGTTCCTCAGCTATTTCTTCTAAAAGCAGGCGAATGCGTTGGCGACATTGTAGAAGCTCTGTCTCACAATTTGCCAGCTGCGAGCGGGCTAATGTGAGTTCAGATCTAAAATAATGATATCAGATTGAAAAATGCTTTTTAAATGTATAACACAGAAACAAAGGCAAAAACATAACTTTTTACAGGCCAATGCTCCTAATTGGGGACATAATGTACAAAAAGTCATAAAAATGACCAATGACCAATCATAAAAATGATTTTTTAAAATAGATAACTTGATTTTCTAAAACAGAAGTTACAGAAAAATCATAAAGATGACCAATGACCACCAGAAATGACCAGTGTTCCCAATTAGAAACATTATGAAAATTATATATATATTTTTTTCTCCACCATATTAATGACTAATATCCCTTAATGCATTAGAAGGCATGATATGCAGAAGAAAAATAATTTAAAATGTAACTGGATCTGAATTCGGCCTGTAAAATGTTAGTAGCACCATGTAAATTAGAAGCTTAAACGCTTTTGAAAGAACTTATTTTTTTCTTCATTAGGCACAAAGAATATGTGCTACCACTTTGAAAGCAGAACTGAGAGGAAATGAGAGAAAAATAGATAGGACAAAGAAAAAAAACCAAGTGGAAAACAAAGTTTCAGCAATGGCATAGAGACTATTAAGCCAATCAGAAGACATAACAGAATGATAAATATGAAGTAAATTGAATAAACAGAGTCAGAAATGAGGATGAAATTATAAAAATGCAATAAGCATTGTTTATTCAGATTGTTCATTAACTATGCCGTTTATTAAAATGAAGATAAATAAAGAAAGAAAAGAAAGGCCAATTCAGAAGTACTACTGACATTAAAGATAATTTTATCATTTTGAAACTAACTGTAAGCGGAATCTTAAAAATGCTTGGCAATAGAAGTTCTAGAACTCTCTTGGTTAGACACATACTAGGAGTGTTTTTTTTAACCCTCTGCCTACAAGACATATTCAACGGACCTAATAGCTACATTCAAAGGGAATTTTCTCATAAAAAACTGAAAATTCTGCAAATATGTGACTTTAGTTCTTTTTTTCCAGAAGAAAAATAATTTTGAATGTACTTGTTGGGTTCACTGAACCAGTCTGGTAGTCAGAAAGTTAATGGGGTTTCAAGTTTCTTTTAGTTAAGCTTATATAAAATAAATGACAACAATTACAAGGAAAACTACAGATTCCCATTTGTGCAGCAGATGAGAAAAAGGTGACTGAGTGGAAGGGAACTTATTCACAAGTTTAAAGACATCCTTAAAATTGAAGGGTTTCAAAATTCAGTTATTTAAAACACAAATGAGGATAGAAGAAAAGAACAATAAAATTATCAGGTTTAGTTTGACAATTTTATAGAGAGTAGATTTACTTGAATGTCTATTGAATTTACTGACAGTCCTATCAATAACAGAAAGAATAAAACATTTTTTAATAGCAAAAGATTTTAAGTAATTAACTTCTTCATAAAGAGAAGCAGAGTCTGAACAAATTTGAGGGCATGATTTATACAAGTTTAAAACATACTAATTTTATAATTAATTGGGTGATTTGGAAGAGAATGGAGGGGCGGGGCTTAGAGACAATAAAAGGTTCTTTATAAATAGAGATTTTTTTGGGAAAAAAAATCACATCTAGTAACTAATACATCAAGGATGATAAGTTTATGATAAGTTTAATAAGTTTATAAAAATTTAAATAAAGTTAATTTAAATTTATTTAAAAAATATAAAACAATTTTTTTTTTAAAATAAATTGTCTGCATGTCACATCCAACATTTGATTTTCTTTACAAGTAACATCTTATAACTAGTGTTAAGATTCACCCAGTTTACACCAATTTGGTAGAACCGGTTGTTAATTTGTTTTGAGTTCAACAAACCAGTTGTTAAACTAATACTTAAAATGTGAAAATCAAATTTACATTATTTTATTTCCTTTAAATATTCATCTACACAATAGCATTTTCTAAACTTACAACTGTGATGGGTACTAATTTATTTCTTCAATAAACTGTTTCATTTGCAAACAGAATATATTTTTTGCTTATCAGCCCTGAAAAAAGGAAATTCAACTAAAAAAACCAAAAGGAAATTTTCAAGAATTCTGGGATCCATAATTGGCAGCATATGATAACACAACAATACAATAACAACTTACTGCATTCCAATAACTTTGCTTTGGCACAGAATGTTCCCTATTATCAATGATCAATAGCTAATAATAAAATATTATATTTAATGCAAACTGGTTTCAAAATGTTTTATATGTAATATGTACTGTTTTGCTTATTAGGTTCCCAAAGTTACTTCACTTGGCAAGTAAATGAACAATCAGAGTTGCCAAATTGCAAATGTTCAATTTCTGCTTTGTGAGCATGCCAATACAATCAGGATTCTTACCTACATTTCTGAACAATTGATATCATTTTACATATTCAATTGAGCCATACCATTTACATTGCTCAATTTATAGAAATACTGACTCAATATCAATTCAGTTTAGCAAGCTGGTAATTTGTTTAAAACTAAATACTGTAAATACATATGAAATATTGATATTTATGCAATATTTCTCCAATGCCAAGCAAAATATTAAATAATTACTCTGTGTACTATTTGAACTAGCACTTTAATATTTATATTTGACCATACAAGAAGTGTATAGAAATCCATATAAACTTGAAATCCACCATTTTTATACTAAAATTGTCTGCAAACATAATTATTTGCTCAAAACTTTTCTACAGGTAATCAATTATAAGAAGTAGTGGGATTCAAATAGCTTAACAACCGGTTCACTGCCTGGATGATTTTTGATGCACAAAAATGAAGGATTACACACAGGGTTCTCGCTGTCGCTCGCCATTGTGCCAAATTGTGACTAAATTCTTCATTTGGTGAGTAAACAAGCAATTAGAATCGCCAAATTGCTAAAACTTAATTTTTGCTTTTTCTTTCTTTTCTTTTCCGTTTTTCATACATATGCATACATACATATATTTAATATATTTGTAGCGGATAGTTGAAATTGGATTGATAACAATCGTTGTCGCAGTTATAAAAACTTTGGTTATTTTAGAACATATTGAAGAAAGGAGATACATTAAAGGATTTAAGATATCTTTAGTGCTACACGGCGAATCTATTTTGCTAATACTTTTTTCATTTGGTGAATGTTTTTTATTTTTAATTAGCCAAATTACTAACGTTGGTCAAATGTCAGCGAGAACACTGATTACACATAGATTATGAAAAACTTTCCAATATTCTAAGAACATTATTTAAAAACTTTGATTTTTTTTTTTTTTTTGGTCAATAATAATAATAATAAAAATCCTGAAATATGTTTCTGTATAAAGAGCATAATTTATTTAATAAATATGACAATCATGATTGAAATTTCTACTTTAAAAAAATGCATCAAAACCATATAATACAAATACTAATATAAAAACAGCAGAAATGTAAGCTTAAGAATTTATTAATGTCCATGATCTAAAGTTATAGTCGCAGATATTGCTGAAGTCTCGTCTCGTGAGAATATTTACTCACTGATGTCTAACATTTCTATTTGCGTCCTTGCTTAGCTGATAAATACTTGTAATTTTTTTAAAGTTCATTTTTGATGAATTTACTCTTGTGAGTTATAGGTGTGTTATTTCTGAATTTTTTTAATGTTTGAATTTGACTTGTTAGCAAAATCTTAAATTTCACCGAGATATTCATCAATGTCATCTTTAATAATTAGTCTCAAATAATTCTAAAATGATTTTTATTGTAACAATAATGCTTGCACGAAGAAGTTATATCAGAAAATTTTGTACAAATAATAAAATTTAGCTCAGTTTGAAAACATGCAACATCTTTTTAAAATCTTTCATCTGTTAAAGAAAACAATTGCCAATAAAATGGAGCAGCACATTGTACATTTTTGGATAGAAATAAATTTATATTGGGTATCCTGTATTCAGAGTTTCCCCCAGAGGGTTTCAGGGGGGCGCTCCGCCCCTCCTGCCCTTTACTTAAAAAAATAGCGCCCCTCCTGCCCCTCATCCAAAAACTAGCGCCCCTCTTGTCGCTCATTCAAAAAAATAGCGCCCTTCTTGCCCCATATTTGAAAAAACGCAGCCCTTCAGCGATGATGCGGACGCGCTATAAAGCGTAAATTACGTAAATAATCGGCGACAGAACGCAAAAAATAGCTCTTACACGTCCAACAAAACGTGTAATTTCGTCAAAAAGTTGAAAAAAAAAAAGTCAAATTTCACTAAAAAAAATCGCAAAATAACGACTAATTTTCGGAAAAATTCGCGAAAAAATGGCTCATTTTGTTACCAAGTCCCGTAAAAACGGCAGATTTCCTTAAAAGATCGTAAAATAAAATGACAAATTTTGTCCAAAAATCGCGATAAAACGGAACATTTTGTCAAACAATTCACGAAAACCGGCAATTTTCGTTCAAAAATCGCGATCAAGCGGCAGATTTTGTCAAAAGATTTGCGGAAACACGGTAAATTTTGTCGAAAATCGCAATAAAAAGGAAAATTCTATTAAAAGATTTGCGAAAAACGGCAGATTTCGTCAAAAGATCGCGAAAAAAAAGCAGATTTCGTCTAAGAGAGACACACACACCAAACAAGATAATGCCAGAAGTGATTTTTTTTCAGTTCTAAAAACTAATTTTTTTGTTTCAAAATTGTGTTTTTAATGCTCAAAAAGCGGTTTTTGTTGCCTCACAATCAAGGCGTGTAAAGACAAAATTGCACCCGGGGCATAATTAGAATTTGAGGCTTCCCCTCCCTCCCAACTTTTTCTTGTGACAGCCCAAAAATGACGTTTCTAGAATAAATTTGGCACTCCTAAATTTCCGCGCCCGTGGCGACCTCCCCCCCCCCCCCTATTCATAATCCTCTTTTGACAGTCCAAAACTTTCTAAATGTGAATCCTGAAAGCATCCGTTTATGAAACAAAAAGAATCCTTTATTCAAGAAAAGTATTCTTTTTTTTTTTTTTTTTTTTTCAATAAATCAGAACAATCTTTTAACAAAATCGGCCGTTTTTTCGCGATTTTTTTAACAAAATTTGCCGATCTTTCACGAAATTTGTCATTTTTTTCGTGATTTTTTTAAGCAAAATCTGCCATTTTTTCCGATTTTTTTAACAAAATCTGCTGTTTTTTGCGATCTTTTAAAAAAATCAACCGTTTTTTCGCGATTTTTATTTATTATTATTATTATTATTTATTTATTTATTTTTTTTTTTTTATTTTTTTTTTTTTACAAAATTTAACTTTTTTTTTTTTTTTTTTTTTTTTTGGAAAATTTTTTGTGTTTTCTCGATTTTTTGACGAAATTTCTGTTTTTACGATTTTTTGAACCACTAGATTCTAGATTCAACTCTATAAAAGTGCCCTTAAAAATCAAAAAAGTGCCCTGAAGAATGTAAAAAGTGCCCTTTTCAGAATAGTAGCGCCCTGCCCCTTTTTAAACCTGGGGGAAACTCTGCTGTATTGAAAATTACTTTATAGCATTGAAAAGTATAAAAAAGTTATTCAGAAAGGAAATACAATACAAAGTCTCAAACCAGGATGCTTTCCTAACAGGATTTTTTTTTGATGAAAAAACTCAATAAAACAAGAAAAAAGAAAGCTAAGAAAAACTGTTGAAATTTCAATAATAACAGGGGACAAAATTTAAAAGTTTAATATTGAATTCCCTTGCCAAAAAATTGAGTTTTTTTAAATGAATGTCCAAAAAATGAAATAAATATAAAAATTGCATTTTTTTTTTAAGTTACTCTATGAATTTCAAATAAGCTTTTTTTTTTTTTAAAAAGAGGGCAACATTTATTACACTGGGTCAAAAGATTAAAACTAGAGTTCCTTCAGCAATATGGGAAACAGCAAGGGAGGAGGGGAGGGATGAATTGCTAAAAATTTGAAAATTGCAGGTGACAAAGTTTATTTTTCTGAGCTAAAACACAGTAACAAGATTATTTTCACAAATGACAAACTGCTAAAATTTGCATGAAAAATCTAAAAATGAAAAAAATTCGTGGAGGCCACAATTTATTACATTATGCTAAAAGTTGAAACAACTTTCATTAATTAACACTAAAAAATCGTCCTGAAACGGGAGGAAACACACACACAAATTTGCAAAAAAAAAAGTCAAAAATCGCCGTATGAATTTAAAACTTAACTGAAAAGAGATCAACATTTACTGCAATGAGTAAAGGACTGAAAATTAAATTCATTTTAATAATATGGAAAAATCAGAATGGAAATAAATAAATAAAAAATGCATGAAAAAGAAAATTATTGTAAAGGTATTTTATTCTTTTAAAAAATATATTCTTTTTTTGAAATAGCTGTTTAGTATTATCTTTTTTTTTAGCATTAAACTGCTTTCCTAATGCTAAATAATTCACAGGAAAAAAGGGGGCTTGGTTTGATTTTGACACACTAACTGCATATAATCTAAAATTTGGAATCGCCAAGGTCTGGAGAACTCTGGATTTTGGACTTTGTACTATATATTATTTCATATTGAATGAATTGCTTAAAATAAAACAATAAAGGATGTACAAAAAATTGAGTAATAGCACAGAAAAAAAGTTTTAAAATATTAAATAACTTGCATTATATCAGATATTTACATACAGATTGTTAAAAAGCATCTTCACTTTATTTTATATTTATTTGTTGATTTTGTCTTTACTCAAGTATTACAAGATGTGTGCTTCTTTCTTAATTTACAATCACTACAAAAAAAAAAAAAAAAAAAAAAAAAAAAAATCATACTTTTAGAAGTTTTTAAAACAATTAGACTAATTGCCATTTTGTTTGAAACATTAGAAATAATTACAGTAAACTTCTTCTAATCTGGCATCCTTTGGCTCAGCATGCAGGGTAACCAGGCATGACTTTTGGGGAAAAAGATACTACTTGTTTAATCACTCCTTATGTCTATAACCTTCTATACTATTACTTTTCTTTGAATGCTATGTTTTGCAGGTTTAATATTGTCCATTGAGATTACTATCAAAGCCGTGAAAAGGAAAGGTGTTATTTAAATAATCATGTATCCAAATCAAATAATACTAATAATAATTGCACAATTAAAATCACGGTGTCGTGGCATCATGTTGTTCTAGAAAATTTTTACTATTTTTCATATCTTATATTGCTTCTGCGTATGGTGCTCAAAAAGCACTAAATTAAATTTTTTTTATGTTGTTATACACTACCGTCAACAGGGATCATATGCATATTTCACCGATACTTTTTGTGTTCGACCTGTTGACTCATTAATCGCCACGAATTTTAGGATTTATTATTTTTTGTGTATGTTGAAAATTCTGCTGTAGATGTCGTGTACTTTTCAACTCTGCTGAGAAAAGAAAAACAAAACTTTCGTTGGTATCACATTTTTTGCGTATCTTCACACACACTTAGGATAAGCATTGCAGCCGATACACACCACTGAAAACACTGAGCTGACCGGAACGTATTTCACACTTGCCGAGCACTACAACTGAAGAAACAACCTTGAAAACACTGAGTTGACCGCACAATGATGAATGTTGAACCGCAGACAGAGCGATGATGGGCTTAATCAGAGAGTTATCGGAGTGCGGTGCGCCCTTTTGCCGTCTGCAACACCTTGCGACCCATAGAGAAGACAACGTGACACATTCCAGCTGTCGGCATGCATCGAAGGAGCGACAATCCTTTGTTGCCGAAAACACCGCAGTCCGTGAAGCGCAGATGAGTGGGAACCCGCCAGAGTCAGCTTCTTTTCTGGATTTTATGAGCACCCATACTCCTCTAATCAGGCTAAATGTGGTCTTTAAGCACCAAATTATATACTATTAATTTTCTTTGAATGCTATGTTTTGCAGGTTTAATATTGTCCATTGAGATTACTATCAAAGCCGTGAAAAGGAAAGCGACAAAAAGACAAGTACATTAGGAAGCCAGGTTCATTTTTAAAGTATAGTTTTATTTTTCCCTTTCGAGAGAGATGGGCGCTCAACGTGATACTGGCAATCACAGCAGAGAGAGGCAAAAAGTGTGTGTTCTTAGAGTCAGAACCAAGATAACATCAGTTGTCAATTATCGCCAAGGTTACAATGTTTGGCATGTATAAGATATTTGGCAAAAATATACGTGCAATTTTTTCTTCTGAGAGAGAGATTTTGTACTTAGCATATTAACAAGATAATCGCTAATTGGCGACAAAAGAGTTTAAACTTTGATATTGGAATTTGAAAAAGGAAAGGAATTTTTGCAGTTAGGCCTTGGGGCTCTTGAAGTGGGCTAAAATTCACGAATGGATACCATATAAGGAACGGTAGCATGAGAGAGGAGATATACTCGAATATGTACGACGCGCAAAACATCTTATGCAGCATTTTTATTATAGAGCAGCTGGTATTAAGAAAACCACATTCGGTTTTTATGACCATATAAGGTATGGAAAGAGTGAAATACATGTGCTGGCATTTCGGTGTCCGTTATATTAAAGGGGGGTCGTTTGCATATTACAAAAATAAGAAAAGGGGCGATATATTTATAACTTCAATTGTAATGTAGATCTTGTTGTGATCATGATTTTTAGTTACTTTAAAAGAAAGGATTTTTTTTCTTTTTTTTTAAAGGAAGAAAAGATAAGTTTATCAATTTGTTACCTATCATCGTCATATTCAATGATATATGATATATTGATATCATACCTTCCTTAGTCCTGAGACAAATGTTACAAAGGACCACAAAAACCTGTTTAAAATTACTATAAAAGAATGCTTATGATATGCATGCATTTATTAAAAATGTCTAGAAGGAATTTTAGCAATTTTAGAAGCATCTAATTTCATTTGAAGGGGTGAAGACTAAAGTGTCTCCTACAGGCAACATCAGCACTGAGGAAAATAGTAATCTGATGGAACTTAAGGCCCCTGTCCTCGCTCGAGGAAACACTTGCGAGCTAATGCTATTCCTATGGGAAAGCATTTTTCGAATAACTCTTTCGCATTTTGACATTTTTGAATAATTTTTTTTGCATTGGATAGCTGATTTGCATGCCGACAGCGCACCTTTTTTACTTTTTCGATTTTTGTTGCAGATATTTTTTTAAAAAGTACTTTCAGTTCCGAAACCAATTTTGAAAGTGAAACTAACTTTGTAAAAAATATCTGCAACCAAAATCGAAAAATTAAAAAAGGTGCGCTGTTGCATGCAACTCAGCTATCCAATGCAAAAAAAAATTATTTAAAAATGTCAAAATGCGAAAGAATTATTAGAAAAATGCTTCCCCATAGGAATAGCATTAGCTCGCTAGCGTTTCCTCGAGTGAGGACAGGGGCCTTAAGAATGAAAAATTACATAACAACCCATTACTAAAGTAGTTTTATTCCCTGTTTCTACCATTGTAAAATTTTTGTTTAAAATGAAAACCTATGGATCTCAGAGACTTCGGTGATTTCCCAAAACTTGATTTTCTGGATAAGGTGAGTTTTGAAATTCACATCCTCATATATTGTACTATACATTATTGAGTAATTTTTCTATTTATAGTCATGTTAAATATTCAAGCTGTTTAAAGAATATAAAACATGCCTTGTCATTTTTTTGTTTAATTGTAAATTCTAAATGTTTTTCCCGACATTCATCCTGTAATTTGTAAAATTCTGTAATCCAGAATGAGTCAAGTCCTGAACATGCCAAATTGGAGGATATTTAATGTAATTGACTTATCTTCTCTGACAATATTATGTTTATATTGAAAACTACTTTTCCATTTCTATTGAACTTGCAGAAACTAATTTTCTGCAATTATTTAGAAAACAGAAATTCGACTATCCTCTACAAAAACTATTAAAACTAAGTACATTCTAAACAAAAATTCAAAACAGCTGTTTTTGATTTACCATTGTGAAAATATACACTAAAAATTGTATGAGATTTTTAACTCTAACCAATAGGAAAAAAAAGATTGGCCAATGATACTTTACATGCAGCTAATAAATAGTACAATAAATGGCTAATTTCGACACCCCTTTCCAGCAAACTTTTCTCGATTTGGCATTTGATGTGAGTAATTTTGTTAGCGTTTTCACAACTGACAACAGAGAAATACCTATTGCATAATCATTTGTATTGTTAAAAGCAAGCATGTGTATATATACAATAACCAAAATAAAATGAATAATAACTACTGTCACTCATAAAAATAGAGAAACAAATAACATAAACTATGTCTATACAAAATCATTCTGTTAGCAACTACAAAATAAATGTTGTAATTAAAAAAGTGTCATTTACAAAAAACATTTTTTCTCTGTCAGAAAATACTGATATTCATTACTATACTCACCTCAATGTGCGTTCTTCTTGACGACCAAGTTCAACTTCTTCAGTAAAAGATCTCCGATCAAGTTGTATGAGTTCACCCTCTTGTTCATGATGCGTTCTTTCAAGGTGAGATACTTCTTCCTGAAGAAGACTAAGTTTTTCTTCTTGTTCTTGTAAACGGTTTTCCCAATACAAAATTTCTAAATAATTTTTAAATGCAAAATTATTCATAATTTGGAGAAGTTTATAGAAGATAAGCATTATCAAAATGTTAACGTGATGTATTTAGTATTGTTACACAATTATCGTATATACTCGTGTATAAGTCAACCACTTAAATTCTTAAGCAAAATTTTGAAAAAAAAAATTTGAATTTTTGCGTATAAGTTGAGCCACATTTCTAATAATATGTTGAAAAATAATTTGTAATTGAGGATAAAAAGAATAATAAATTTTCATTAAATTAGTAGACCTTATGTTTTTAATCACATTTTTTAAATTAATTTATTTTAAAACTATATAATTATATAAAACCAAAGAAGCTTAAACTATTTTGAAATCTATCCACATCAATTTAATGATATTTACAAACAAAAAAATCTATTCAAGGGTATGGTATACATTATATATGCTATACAGCCATAATATAATGTAAATAGTTTATAACAAGGATAAACAATTTCTTAGGTACTAAAATATAGTATTTCTTCGGTAATAATTCTGTGAAATGACTTTAACTTGAGAATCAGGGTTCGTGATTTTTTTGATTTTTTTAATAAAAATCAAAACAATCGGATTTTTTTGATTTAAATCGGATTTTTTTTATTTAAATCGGATTTTTATGATTTTTTTAAAAATTGCCACACATTATTATTATTTTATGGCTTTTTGTTTAATTTAAATAATATAAAGTTTGCATACATAGACATGCATATTATAAGTATTATCTATTACTAATATTACACAATTTACATAAATGATTCATATTATTTCAAGGTAAAATTTTAGGCTATGAAAAAAATCTTGATTACACAAAATGCATGAAAAACTACAAATCAGATGTCAAAAATTAATTCAACCTTCAATATTTTAATTAAAATAAAAAACATCTGCAACACATAAAAAATTTAAACAAAATTGGAAGTTTTTAATTCTGAAAATTATGATAATAATTGTGAAAATTTCTTGGAATTTACACAAGAAAATTTTGAATAGGAATTTTATTTTACTTGTGGAATATTTATCATCTTATAAAACAATAACTATTTAAACTCACTAATAAGAACTTTGAATCCCTAAATAAAAATTCAGCCAGAGAAGGAATGCTACAATGTTGCCGCATCTGTATATTTTTTTATTGGGGGATTCCAAATTCTCATGTGTATGTTTAAGTTTAAAAAGTAATTAATCATAAGTTAATCAGTATGTTCAGTGTTTTATACGACAATTGATATTCCACAAATAAAATAAAAGTAAATTGTTATTCAAAATTTTCTAGTGTGAATTCCAACGTAATTGAGAAGGGACTCAATCAGTGAATACCTCACAATTTGTGTCCTCTGGCCTTGAGCATTTCGATGGCAGCAGTTTAACAGTTTTATCTGTTGATTTCTAATTTCTGAAAGTATCAAACCAAAGGCAAAAAAACATTTGTTCGATTGAAGCAGATTAATCTATTGCTGTAAAAAGCTAGTTGATCATTAATTCTCTTTTTAGTATGAGCTTTTTCGATAACTGCAACAAAAATACCTTCCACCATTCTAAAGGGCTGAGATCAATTATATTAAATTTAATAAATAAATCAATTGCTGATTCAGATTTTGCTCAAATCCTTATATAGCAGGCTTTACCAAAGTACAGCACATAAAGTCATACAATTTTATTTTACCTCAACTTGCAAAAGTTTTTCTAAATACTAATGAGTAAATATTCAAATATTTAGTATATTTCTGATTAGATTTCTTTACTGTTGCAAGATTATTTTATAATTTGATTCAAATGAAATTTGAAAGCATTTTTTTTCTAAACTTTACATTTATTTTACTTTTTTACTTAGCTTAAGCTTTATCTTTCTGAAAGTTGTTTGATTATATATGGTATATAAAACTAAATTATATTAAAACACATTATTATGTTTTTTTCATCTGAAATTTATTAAAAAATAACTTAAAAGAAAAACTGATTTAAATCAATGATTTTTTTTTTAAAAATCAGTTGATTTAAATCGTGATTTAAATCATGATTAAAATCAAGCCGATTTAAATCAACGAACCCTGTTGAGAATGCTACTAGATAGCTCAACTTAAACTCTTTTTATATGTTTAAAATGTTGAAAGGAATGCCCCTGTATTGAAGGGAATTTTAACCCAAGAGAAAATAGGTTCAGCACAGTTTACAGGGACATTACTGTTATAGCTTTTTTTGTCAACAACAGGAATATGACCATTGTTCGATTTTCTCTCTTTAACCCAAATATGATTACTTAAAAGACTCGCCCATTTGCATATTATCTGCATTTTTTTCTTTCTTTTTTTACTAACTTGTGTATAAATCGACATCCCATTTTCAACTCACAAATTTTTTTTCTAAAATTTTACGACTCATACACAAGTATATACAGCAAATCATTTTGGTACAAGAAAATAAAAATAATTATTCTAACATGAAATATTTAAAGTCACTAATTTTGAAAAGTAATAAATGTATGGGCAATATATAAAATTATTAATGTGCAGATGAGTGCAAGTGATAGCTCAGTGAAACCATCTTTAGTGTGGTATTTAATGCATCTTGTATCCAGGATTGGTTATTTTGACAGGACAATGGCAAAAACTGGAAAAAACCAGAGCAAAAATGTTTTTTGTCTCTAATGTGCAGTAAAATTTATAATCTAATAAGGATATTAATGGTATAAACAATTACATTTAATAACCTGGGTCATTCCATGTCAAATCAACCAAAAAAATTCAATATTCAACCTGACCATTTCTGATTTCAAAGAAACTGCCATGGGTCATTCTCTATGATGATATAAATTAGAGCACATTTTTATTATTTGTTTATCGCTTTAAATTTTCATACAATTAATTATTATAAATTGAAAAATCAACATTTTTTGACTCGCATAAATATTTTCAATTTTGAATTTCTCAAGTTCTATCAAATGTAGAAAATTTTATGACCACTCATTTTAAAGTGGAGTTTATAAGGTTTAATTTGATATACACGTTGACTATGCATAGTTTAAAAAAATATTTTTTAAAAAATATTTTATATTTTTTTAAAGTTTAAAATTAAAAATTTTTTTAGATAGTCATTTTTAAAAATTTTGAAAAAAAAAAAAAAAAAAAATGTAAGTTTGTTGTAATATTATAAGCTTAAAATTCAGAAATTTTTAGATTAGGATCTCAATGGGATCAGGAGTTATGAAATAAAAGATGAAAATTACCATACAAATCATAAATAAATAACAAAATAGATAGAATTAAATTGCTATTTTATTGGTAATTTTTGCTTTTATGTAATAACTCCTGATTCCATTGAGATCCCACTCTAAAAATTTCAGAATTTAAAGCTTATAATATTACAACAAACATACTTTTTTTTTCAAAATTTTTAAAAATGACTATCTAAAAAATTTTCAAATTTTAAGTTTAATTTTTTTTTAATTTTATTTATTTTGACTATACATAGTCAACTTGCATATCAAATTAAACCTTATGGACTCCTCTTTGAAATGAGTGGTCATAAAATTTTCTATGTTTGACAGAACTTGAGAAATTCAAAATTAAAAATATGTAAGCAAGCCAAAAAATGATGATTTTTCAAAATTTAAATAATTAACTGTATGAAATTTTGATGTGAAAAAAAAATTATGAACGTATATTCTCATTTATATCATCAGGCAGAACAAATCTTGAGAATTTCATCGAAATCTGAAACGGTCAGGTTAAGTCAGTGGTTGATTTGGTATGAAATGACCCACCTATCATTTAATACATTTATTTAATTTGCTAATTAATAAATATAATTAAATAATTTTACATGTTTTAAATCTTTATAAAATTGGTGAGATTCAATCCAATACTAAGGAATTTAACAACAAAATTTAAAATCTGATGTCTATTTTTTTTTTTCTTAAGTAAATTATTTTGTCAGACATTAATATATTTTTTAATTAGCAAAAGGTTTTATATAACTTTGCTACTTATTTGTCTTATGAAACTAGTCTGTTACAGATAAAAAAGTAACTAAATTAAATGGAAAATTATACATCGAAAAAATTCTCTGTTCTGTCTTGTTTGGGAATCAAGAGTTTTTTTCTCCTCCCTCTTACACACCAAGAAATAGGCAAAAAGTTACATTCACTACAATTCATAAAATGCATAGTTATAATTATTTAACATAAGTGTTCAAAAATAAATTTAGAATATTGATTTTTTAAAGTTAGAATTAAGTTTATTTTTTCTTTCATGAAAAAATTTCTCTTTTTTGGGAAAAATTTAAATAGACAGCCTATTTTTGTCGCCACTTTGGAAAAAACCCTTTTTTTGCCGGGACAGTTTTAACCACCATCTATGGCAAAAACTTGCCAACCCTGTTTGTATCACTATGACTTTAAATGCTTCACATTTAGCAAAATATACAAAACATAACTACGAGTAAATCAACACACAGTCAGGAAAAGAAGAAGAAGAAAAAAAAAAAAAAAAAAAAAAAAAAAAAGGAAAGAAAAGAAAAAAGAGCTTTTTTACACATAAACAAATATTTCATAAAATAAAAAGGATTTTAAGTTACAAATATAAGAAAATTCTTTCCAAAAAATAATATATAAGTACGGAATCTTTTTTAAGTGATTTGTTAACTTTTAAAAAATTAAATGTGTCTTAAAAAGTAAGTTTCAGCTCAAAAGCTCCTACAGTATAAAGTTTAGCAATTTAAAATTTTAATTTAAAACAGATTGTTCTGTATGTTCTTTTCTTTAAAGCATTTTATTAACTTAAAGTAAAGTTAAAGAGCAATTTTTTTTTTTCCAACAGTAAGAACATCAACAAAAAAGCAACTTTAATCATTCAGTACAGGTTTAAATATTGTTTCAGTGATAGGCTTAATTATTATATTAAATAAGATACTCAACATTATTGATAAGGGGCTGTCCATAAATGATGTCACAAAATGTGTCCCTTTCCCCCTTTGTCCCAAAGTGTTACACTTCACCGTATCCCTCTTCCACTCCTTGTCACACTACATTACATATACATGCATTTCAAAAACAAAGCACCATGCTATTGATCATATTTAATTTTTTTTAAAACTTTAACTGTGTATTTTAATGATTTTTGTGAGAATAACAAAAATGATTTGTATACTTATTTTGCATGAAATAAGATTCAGGTTTACAACAAATATTATAATAAACTAGCGGACCCGACAGACGTTGTCCTGTCACCGACAAACGTTGTCCTTCTTGGCACCAACTCCAGAAAATCAAATAAATGTACGTAAATATGGTAATACGCACGATATACACTACGCTCTTAATTTAATTTCTTATTATAATTATGTAAGGAAATTATTTTTCACTCTTCAGTATTTTTTGAAGTCGGCTCAATTTTTGATAGAAAAGTTTCTTTTTCTCTTTTTAGTTAAAAGTTAACGATTTTCTGAAGTCGGTTAATCAAAATTATAACACAGAAAATATCATTGTAAAGCATACACGTTTGTCAGGAGTGGGATTCGAACACGTGATCTCTTTCTTCAAGAAGCTGAGCTTAAATCTGGCGCCTTAGACCGCTCGGACATTCCGTCCGCACTCTACTCATCGAAATTATTCAACACTTTTAATTAGCGAAAAATCACTAACTATTAGTTTTTGCCTAATTACTAAAAAAGTACTGAATCAATTTCGACGAAATGTGAATCTAAACCATTCTCGAATCTACTGGAACGCACACACAATATTTCATCAAAATCGGTCCAGTCGTTTAGGAGGAGTTCAATTACATACACACGCACAGAAAATTTTTATATATAAAGATGAGCATTGAAAATTTCAGGTTTTTGCGCCTTTTAAAAAATTCCACAAAAATCGGCTTTTGTAGTTATTTTTCAACTGATAACATATTTTAGTGCATTTTTTCATTCTGAATCGAATGGTACTAAGCAAATTCGTTTAAATCCAGTAGTTCGTGAGATAATTCACATTTTCCTAATTTGGCGATGTTATCAGGAGGAGTTCAGTTACATACACACGCACAGATTTTTATATATAAAGATAAGCATTGAAAATTTCAGGTTTTTGCACCGAAGACATCGCCAAATTAGGAACATGTGAATTATCTCACGAACTACGGGATTTAAACAAATTTGCTTAGTACCGTTCGATTCAGCATGAAAAAATGCACTAAAATATGTTATCAGATGAAAAATAACTACAAAAGCCGATTTTAAGGAATTTTTTAAAAGTTCGTTCTTTTTTCTACTCATCGTAGGGGTGGAATTTTCGAAAATCCATTTTTAGCGGCACTCGATGTTATAAGAAGTATTTTTACCCCAATTTTCAAGATTTTTGGTTCGGTAGATTTTTTTGTGCTGTGATTAATACGAAACCCAGACTTTCTTTTATATACATAGCACTTTTAATTAGCGAAAAATCACTAACTATTAGTTTTTGCCTAATTACTAAAAAAGTACTGAATCAATTTCGATGGAATGTGAATCTAAACCATTCTCGAATCCACTGGAACACACATACAAAATTTCATTAAAATCGGTCCAGTCGTTTAAGAGGAGTTCAATTACATACACACGCACAGAAGATTTTTATATATAAAGATATACAAGTGTAGTCCAATATTAATATGAAAGAGCAGTTGAAAACAGTAGTATTTTGGAATTTGAAATGGAATTTTATAGTATATTTAACTTTAAGTTGTATACACAAAAGTAATTTCAAAATTTAACCGGCTGATTTTTAATGTTTTTATTTTAACCAAAATGTGTGATGTCACACTTTTTCTTACCCCTTATCATAAACTGTCACACTTTCACGAACCCCCTCCTCTCCTCCCTCCAAGCATGACATCATTTATGGACAGCCCCTAAGAGCAATTTAAGAATGTGAAGCCAAAACAATTATTTAGATACATCACCATAATGTTTGCCATTAGAATTATTTAGCGACCCTACGGCTAAAATAAGCCTTATTCCCACGATCCTTTGGCGAAATTAGCAGGGTGATTCTGGATGAAATTTTTTTTTCGGAAATTCGCATCGCATTTTCGGAAATCAGCGGGAGGGGGAGGGTCGTGAGTCCCACCCCCCTTCTCCAGCGATCTTCGGACAATATCGGCGCTTTCCCGCCATCGTCAGACAAAATCAGCAATATTTTAGCAAAATCGGCGATTTATTGCGATCTTTTGCCAAAATCGGCGGTTTTTCCGCGATCTTTTGACGAAATCGGCGTTTTTCGAGGATCTTTAGACAAAATTATCTTTTTTACGCGATTTTTTCTCGAAAACGGCGTTTTATTCCCGCGATCTTTTGACGAAATCGGCGTTTTTTCCGTGATCTTTTGATGAAATCGGCGTATTTTTTCAAATATTCTTTTGACAAAATATTTTTAAGCGATCTTTTATCGAAAACGCCGTTTTTCCCCGCGATTTTTTAACGTTATATCCGCAATCTTTAGACGAAATCGGCGTTTTCCCGCCGTCTTCAGAAGAAATCAGCGTTTTATCTTGGTATTTGGTGAAATTGTCGTTTTTTCCGCGATCCGCACTGGAAATTCCCGTTTTTCATCGATCTTTTGATAAAGTTCGTTTACAAAAACATTTACGAAATCATTGTTTTTCCACGAAATATTGACGAAATGTATGCTATTTCGGCGATCCTATCATGAAATTGGCATTTCTACGTAATTGTTTTTTCCGCGCGCAAAACCGTAGAAGTTTACAACTATGCGGAACTGATAACCCAATTTCAAAATTTCGGAAGAGGATGCCTTAAATTTTCGGACGAGAATCACCCCTGGAAATTAGTGTTTTTTTCAGTTCTTTTTTTCTAGCGATCTTTTCAGGAAATTAGCTTTTCTCTAGCGATCCTTTGACGAAATTTGCGTTTTTCTAGCCATCTTTTGATGAAATTAGTGTTTTACAAATATCCTTTAACTAAATGAGTTTTTCAGCGATCCTTAAACTAATTCGCTTTCTTAAGCAATCTTTACCGAAGTTCATATTTTTTCTGCGATAATTTAAAGAGTTTTTCGCTTTTCCGTAGTTTTTTCATGATTTTCCCGTTTTTCCGCGATTTTATAAAAAAATCTCGTTTTTTCACGTTATTCCTTCATGAAATTTGCGGTATTTTTTCGCGATCATTTGAGGAAATTAGCCTTTTTTCTCATAACCCTTTAAAGAAATTTGCATTTTTTAAGCAATCCTTTGAATATTTCGCATTTTTTCGCGATCTTTTGACGAAATTGACGATTTTTTCTGCGAATGTTTATCGAAATTCACCATGCTTTTGCCGTGATATGCTTTGCTTGTGACTGAATTTTTAGGCTAATAACCAATTTTTCTAAATTTTCGGAAAATTCGGAATAGAATCGCCCTTGCTGATGGGCAAAATTCGCGATATTCTCCCGAGACCGATGAAGAAATTCGAGATATTTTTCAAGCAGCCGATTGACAAAATTTGGAATTTCTTTATGCGGTCGTTGACGTAATATAAGGTTTTTCTCAACGATGGACGAATTGTATTTTTCATGCGATCAATGTTTGAAATTTGCAATTTTTTTTCAGCATCTGACTGAAGAAAATCGCTGCTTGTTTTCCGAGATCTTTGATGAATTGCACGATATTTTTCTACGATCATTAGAAGACTGCGATTTTTTGCGTGACTATTTCAAACTAATTTTACGAAATTCCGGGAAAAAAAAAAAAAAAGAATAGGTTTTACGATAATTAAAAAATATTCGCGGAAGAATTATACGTTTGTCCAAGAATTATATCACGCAGCATTTTTTTTTAAATTAAGCGGTATTTTCCTATTTTGGTGCAATTCGCTCAATTCTGCACACTATTTCAAATCCAGTCAAACTTGCCAAACCCTACTTTTCTTTTGATTTTTTTCTTTTGCGATCATTTCACGTAATTTGAGATTTTTCTGAGCGACCGAAATTTGAAATTTGCGATTTTTTTTTCAGCGACTTAACTGAAGAAAATCGCTGCTTGCTTCCGAGATCTATGACGAATTTCACGACATTTTTCTATGATCATTAGAAGATTGCAATTTTTTGCTTGACTATTCAAATCGATTTTACAAAATTCCACAAAAGAGGAAAAATGGGCTTTTACGATAATTAAAAAATATTCGTGGAAGAATTACATGCCTGTTAAAAAATTATATTACGCAGCATTTCTTTATTGCGCGGGATTTTCCTATTTTGCACGCAATTTGCTCAATCACGCACACTATTTCAAATCCAGCCAAACTTGCCAAAACACTTTTTTTTATGCGATCGTTTGAAGAAATTTAAGATTTTTCTTGGCGACCTATTTTTGAAATTTGCGATTTTTTTCAGCGACTAACTGAAGAAAATCGCAACACGCAACTGCTCTGCTCAACAAGCGCAAAACGTTTTCCATTCTATGATCATGAAATTACCTACCGAGTTATAAACTATTTTGATCACGTGATTACGCGATTTTCTACCTTTCGTTGGCTGGTTTTTCTGTTTTAGTTGGAAAAATGCGGTTCAAAACATCATTTTTGACGGCTTGTTCTCAAATATCTATTGCGTTTGCACAAAAACAGAAAAATGAGTGCGATTCGATAGTTTCTGAATAACAGCACCTGATAGTTTCATGCATTTCCAAACAAAAATAAATTTAAACTTATGTCACAGAGTTGCTCTTTTTCATTTAAGAACACCTTTAAAGAATTTAAAGGAAATAAAATACCGTGAAACATTTTTTATTACGTGGGATTTTCCTATTTTGCGCGTAATAAGCCTAATGCCGAATATTATTTAAAAACCCGTCTCTCTTTATCTAAATAAGACAGACTAAATAACAAAGTTTACATTAATAGATTAATTTTTCATCGAACTCTTCAAAAAGCTTTGAAGAAGATTAAGAAAAACTTACCTGAATCACATTGTGTAAGTTGAGACTGTTGATTTTCTAATTTCTCCCGTTGGAGTGATACTAAGCGAAGCAAGTCTTGATATTGAGGATCCTGAGTAGGATCATCAGTAGATGCATTAGCTTTTTGGGATATACTTTGAAGTTTGTTTCCACCAGTTATGAGTTTATCACTTTCAAATTTATTTAATGCTTTTTTAGACTTCATACTATCTTCGGGTGTGCTATTGTTCTGTACAGATAAAACGGATTTTTCTGGCGATCTACTAGGTGATTTAGCTCTATTAGGCGATAGATTTACAAGATCATTTCGTCCAAGCACTAGATCAGGACTTCTGACATTGTATTCCCTATTTTGGTCTAATATTACATGACTTTTATGACTATTTGGCTGCCGATTATACATTTGTGCTTGACTGGATGAGGACCCTCTATCGATAGGTGAAAACCTGTCAGTACGATTTGCAAGATGAGGTCTTTTACTAGAAGGAGATTCTTCATCTTGGACATGATTAGATACTGATGGGGCTAATGAAAGATGACTAGTGGGAAATCGTCCACTGGAACGAGAGACAGCTTCATCATAAGGCGGAGGATGCTTCGGTCGATCAGTTTTTGTGTTCACAGAGTTCAAGTTTTCAGTTTCTCGGGGTTTTTGAGGAACACCCCTCACAACCCCTTTTGGGATTTCTTGCTTCGATCGACCTTCTCGATTCTTAAGATTTCGATTAGAAGAAGAGTTATTTTCACATTTCACTTGAGTATTATTTTCGGAGATAATGGGTGGTGTTGAGTTTTCACTGCTTACGCTACCACTACTTCCATGACCACAACTGAAAGTGAGAGATTTTTTAATTTCTTTATTATTCACTGGGTTTTTCTGTTTATTACTGCCACCAGTAGGGGAGAAGCTGCGAAGAAAATCATGCTGCCGTTTATTGTTTTGAGTATTGTTGTTGCCCGTAGATTGCACTTTTGAATCGCATGATTTTTTCATAACAAAGTGCACATCACTCGCATATTCGCCCCATTTGGTCAATACTTTAAGAGGTTGTTCATGAGGGGCGAGTAGCCTCTCACTATTTCTCCATTTTTCTATGAGTGTGAAGCGGCCTGTTTGACCAGTGGCATGTGCAAGTGCGTAAACAACATCTTGGCATGTGGAGGATTCGGTCACCCCACATACCACTCTCTGTATTCCATCGACCCATACCTTTAGCTCCATTATTAATATCCCAATCACAATTTCTTGACATCTTCTTTTCTATGAACACAACGCTGATGGCAAAGGAAAAAACAGCGAAGGGCCATTAATATTATCCAGAATGGTGTATTGACGGGGTCCCAAGAACTGAAGGATTATTCTGCAAATGAAAAAAAAATGAAGATTAACATATTTATGCATAGAACAATAAATAAAAATACATTACATATATAGCTTTTAATGCTGCAGAAAAGAAGTTTTATCTATATAATTGTGATCTACTAATTCCTTAAGTTTAATTTAAATGCGTACGTAGCCTAATTTAAATGTGTACATTTAAATATGTGTAATATACATATTCTAAATGTATATTATTTTAATGTGCGAGAGTTGTAACAATATAATCCTGGTGATTTCTTATTTTGTTCCTTTTCTTCGAAAAAGGCTCGATTTGTGGTCGTCTCACACAAATCTCACTAGGATACAAAACTTTTGCTTGCCTATCTTTTTTTTTTTTTTTTTTTTTTTGCGGGGAGGGGGGGGGGAAAGGGGAGGGAGGTAATTTTTCAAAATTTTAACTGTCATAAAAATTACCCAGTCACCAAGAAAATGGAATAAATTCTTAAGAAACGCAGTAGTACTTGACATTATATAAATACTTGTAGTATTGTGCGCAGGTTTGTTTAAAGAGACAAGCCCTCAAAATATAGAAATACATATAAGATTGACTACTATCAAATATGAGCGATATTGGCAACAATGAGATTTACAATGAATAAAGATAGCAATTAATATGTAGGTTATGTATAATATTATAAAATATACAGATGACAGAAAAACATTCTGTTCGAATGTTCATCATTTTAATGAAATACATTGCAGTAGTAAACTCGAGCAGCACTTTCATATAGCAATTTTTGAGATAATGCCCCGATAAATTTTAATTTTTAACCAAGTAAAATATTTTAATGAAATGTGAACGTACTATGCCAAAAAAAGAATGTCCAAAAAACTTTCGCATACCTTATTTATCATTTTAAGTTTTGTATGGTCACATATCGAAATAAAGTCAATTTATAATAAAATTTTTCAATAGCGAACACTCCAAGACCGCATAATTTGACCGCTATTCGGAGATGTATATGCACAGTTATACAGGGTGAGTCATAAATATCGAAACAATAGGCTATCTCCTTAAATAGTGCCTCTAGACCCAAACTTCCAATTGCAAAAACTCATTAAAAAAGGTGAAATTTCTGATAATATAAGTTGCAACTCCACGGGGGGGGGGGGGGTCTAGTTGAAAAAATACGAAAATTAAATTTTTATACGGCCCCCGTAGAGCAAAATTCCCAATTAGGAAATTATTCCTTATCTATTCCTAAATTGAACAAAAAAAAATTTCATCTCCCTATCTGAAAACCTGACAGAGATATTAAAATCTAAAATTCTCAAAAATTCGTGACTTACACCACTTTACCATGCCTGTAAACGAAGTGTTTTTCATCAATTTTCAAAGCAAATAAGGGATCGTCCACAAATTGTAACGTTATTAGTAAACGGTTTAAGACTGTGCCTCTTATTTGGCCATAATAAAGCAGCGTATTGATTTAAATCGAAACTTCAAAACATGTTGATCGTTTTCAAAACATGTTGATCGTTTTCAAAACATGTTGATCGTTAGCACTAAAGGTCTGAATAAATCGTAATATCTGGGTCCGGTCCTAAACGGACCCACATGGAAAGAAGTTCAGCCCGGCATGAAATAATGTTAAAATCATAATACGGACCAGCCTGGAAAAAAGATTAAATCATAGCCGGCTCAGCCGTAAATTTCTACATAGTTTTTTACTTTAGTATAGTTGAAAATTATTTCGCGTGGAGGAGTTCTGACCAAAAATACTTAATATAGAATTTCGTTTTTTATATTTATACTTTTTATTATTAAAGAGGCGCCAAAGGCTGTGATATATTTATTTTATCAATGAATCTATGTTTATATGTAAATGTTTCACTTATATTTTATTATCGCTAATCCACATCCCGTGCGTTGAAGACTTTGAAAAATGTTATACAGTAAAACCTTTTAAGACGGAATCACATAGGAAAGAAAAAATACGTAATAGACAAATGCCCTTCCTATGAAGGTTAAATGGAGTTTATTTTTTTTCTCAGGTATTATTGTATTTATTTTGCATGGATCAACACATTTTCTGTTTAAGACAGAATTCAGTCATAGGCAGATTTTTTTCTCTGGTTTTATTTTGTTTAATTTTTTAGCATTTAAATATGCTATTCTTAAAAAAAAATAAAGTTTTTTTTTATTGTTTTGTAAAATAAAGGCAGTTTTAAAATTTATGTGGTTTTCGTAAAAATATTGATTAAACCAAATTTTACTTCTTTCATGTACGTATTAGGTCTGTTATTTTAATACGGATTGTTCGAGACCGGGAATGAAAATTTCGTCCAGTGCAGGCCTGGGAAAAAGGAAGCAGTCCCTTCCGGTATGAAAAATACATTAAACCCGGATAGGCGAGTCTTCAGAAAAAAGTAACGTCTCGGTCCTGATCTGACCTGAGCCCAGAATACATACTTTTAACAGCCTCTACAGGACGATAAAAAGCTTCAAGTTGCGAGAGCTAAATTTTTAAAAAGGACTTAATCTGCATCTTAGAGAAGCATTCTTTTAAATAACTAATGGGCAGTAAAACAGTACATTTCGTTTTTCTGTATAATGAATTTTTTTCCTGGCTATTTCTTGTCTTTAAATTATTAAAAGTTAAGAATTGTTAAAGAAAAAAAGTACAAACTTGAAACATGTCATTTTTAATTATTTTACATTACTTTTGTTTAAAAAAAATGAAAAATTATTTACTTTTGAAAATATGATTTTTTAAAAGTTATTATTTTTTAAATAAATATTTTTAATAGTTCTAAAATAAATATTGAAAAACAAAAACCTCGAATCAGAATTAAAATCAGATTTTCATTTTTAATTAAATAGAAAGAAATTGAAATCCGATAAATAATGTTTGGAGTTATAACAATTTTTAAATATCGCATTTTAACCAGTACTAACTATATAATTTTTTTTTTCATTTTATGATAAATTTTAGCATGTGATTTTCTTAGCAAATCATATGGCTAACCATCACGGAAAAAGAAAAAAAAAAAATCAAAATTCTAACTCAAAAGATAGATTTTTTACGCGTTTCCTACAACTGTTAAAGTAACATTGTCTTTTAAATTGCGCGCATTTCAATTTGTGTCTAATCCCTTAAAACCTGATGAATTATTCAAACGGTTATAACTCTGCGAATTTTGAAGATATGAAGATGCAACTTTTTGTGTATTATTCAGAACTGGATAAGGAAAGTTTTCCTAATTGGAATTTTTATCCTACGGGGACCGTATAAAAAGTTAATTTTCGCACTTTTTTAAATAGACCCTTCATGGAGTTGCAACTTATCTTATCAAAAATTTCACTTTTTCTTTTATGAATTTTTGCAATTGGAAGTATAGGTCTAGGGGCAATATTTAAGGAGATAGCCTATTGTTTCGATATTTATGACTCACCCTGTATAATATAGACACATGAGTGCACGCCGTGCGCAGAAAATTTTGGGAAACAATTTTTATTTTTGTAACTTTTTTTAGTACCAAAAAATAAAAAATATAACCCCCCCCCCCCAATTATATGTACGAATTATTTACTGTTAGCGCACAATTAAAAGCAGGGCAGATTTTCGAATTTTCCGTCATTTAAAACATTTGATGCTGAAAACTAAAAATTCACCAGTCCGAAATTTCGGACACCAAAAATTGCGAGTTTTGGCAGCCGGTTATCGTAGAAAAACACTTTCGTCAAATTATCAAGGAAATAACACAAATTTAGTCAAAGTTCCGAGGAAAAAGAGCGAAATATTGTAGAATAGGGATGCACAACCTGTGGCCCTCCACAGTTAACGTGTGGCTCGCGAGTTTCGTCAATTTACTATTCGAAAAAAATGCAATTTTCGTGCATATGTCGCAGCAAAAAATTGTAAACTTCGTCAATTTAACGCGGGAAAATATAAAATTTTGTCATCCACTTAAGAATCGCAACTTTTCTTGATTGTGCACGGGAAAGATGCGAGTTTTGTCAATTAGGCGCGGAAAAATCGCGAATTTTGTCAGTCGGTCGTGAAAAATCGTACATTTTGTTGTTAAGTCAAGAAAAAATCGTCAATTTTTAGTGATGATGCTCGGAAAAATTCAAAAGTAAATTCATCGGCTGCAGAAAACCCGCATGTTTACTCGATTTATCAAGTGAAAAAAATGCGAATTTCGTTGATTAGAAACGAAAAAATCGTAGAATTTTGTCGATGAGAGATGAAAAAATCACGAATTCCGTTGATAACGTATGGACAAATCGTGAATTTCGTAAATTTATCAAGAGAAAAAAAAAAATGTGAATTTCATTTTGCCGCGTAAAAAATGCAAGTTTCGTGTGAGTTAATTAAAATCGCGAATTCCGTTGATCTGGCGTATAAAATGCATATTTCGTCACTTAAGGGCGGTAAAAGCGCAAATTTCATTGGTCGGGCACGGGATTATCGCAAATTTCATTTGTAAAGAATTGAACTTTACAGATTGAATTGCCTATGTGGGAGCTTGTCACTGTGCTGTTTCAAAGAAATATTGGGCCGCACAAGTTGAAGTTTTTTTCGTTGACAAAAGAGCACTTTAGTTTAGACAGCAAATATTTTCTCAGATTTTGTGTAAAGGTGCCGCCGAATGCTTTCATGTTGAAACCCAACAGGTGTTAGTTTTTCTCACGACAGTTCGTGAGTGACCTCAGCATTTACAGGTGACCAACGATAGAAGAAGTTAAGCGTGACATCATGTGGAGGTACTCTAATAGGTTCTAGACAGCCCCTCCCTATTGAGGTGGCTTTTCAAGTGAGGACACGAAAGAAGGGACCTGGGGTGAAGTGTTGTGGATAAGCCTGGGATCAGACAGGCAGTCCAGTGAGATTCTGGAGAAAGATTTTCCTCGGACAAGGAGGAGGGAAGGAAGCAAGATTCGTCTAGGTCCATGGTGACCTTATGACACGGGAATCGGAAAATCTAAAAACTGTAAGACTTCAGGTGATAATTTTCTGTGTTCCGGGAACACTCGCACAAGACTCAAGACTCAACCCTGAAAAAAAGGCGATGCTGAATCATTTCATTACTTAAATAAGAATTTGTGTAAATAAATATTATTTAATCCCTTAAACTGATTCAGTGGGCCAATTTCTTCTCATACGCTACCGGACTAATCTTTTAGTCCGAGGGGAAATTCGCAACAGCTGGTGGCAAGCGGTGTGATTTTGTGTCAAGGCGAACTGGAATACAAAAGGCGAATTGGAATTCGAAAAGAACTCTGAAAAGTGACAAGATTTTCGGTGTTGTGTACCTTAAGGATACTGTTGATTAACAATGTGGTGATAACACACTTAGTGATCTGAACTGCTGAAAAGAGACATTCTTTACGAACAGTATTGGAGAGGAAAATAATCCGTGAATACTTAGTGCTGGACAAAGCGACGTATCTGAAAGGAGTCCATTGTTGATTGGTGGTGATTGACAGAATCAAGCCGGGTAAGTGAATTCTTTTATCTCAGCATGGTATGGCATTTATGGCATTGTTCATAAAGTTTAGGAATTGTTATTGCCTGGTATATGTTTTTATTTATCTTAGCTAGTTCATTATTGAATTTTGACATGCAAAATGTCTCACTAGAGATCAATGAAAGATTACACTTAACAGTTGATTGCAATAAGAATTTTTTTTTCTATTAGATTATTTTTATGTAAAATCTTTCTGTGATCATGTGAAAAAAAAAAAGTACTTAAAGAATATCAATTATTTTTACAGTTAAGAAAATTTTCAGCATATTATTTTGCTAATGAAAAAGAGTGTTAAGAAAAATTTACTTGAATAGTTTCTAGATTTTAATAATTTAATGTTCTAATCTGCTTTTAAGGAAATTATTTCTGAGGGTTTAGCTAAATATTTTAAGGTGTAATAATGTGGCATAATGATGGTTGCAGATGAGAGGCGTTTTGTTGTTTTCAATGAAATTTTAAACGGGGATTAGTGTACTTCTAATTAATGTGTAAATTTATAACTGAATGATATATTTTGTGCATGCTTATATATTTTTTCTGTTATTGTATTTTTTTTTTTTTTTGGTATTTGTGTAATTTGTGAGGTTAAGTTTTCAAAATGTCCGATTGGAAAAGTTTCAAAAAGGTTGATTTGCAAGTGTTAGCAGCGGAATTGGATGTTGAGATTGACGAAAATGACACGATTGCGAAAATAATAAAAAAAATAGAATCGGCTGAAGACTTTGATAAAGATTTTGCGTTGGCGCAAGCCAAAAATATATTACATGATAGAGAAACTTTGGTAGCTGAGGAAAAGGAAAGAAAAAAAATAGAGAGGGAAGATAAAGAGAGAGATAGGGCATATGAATTGGAAAAATTAAAATTATCGCAAGAGGCAGAGACGCGTAGTGTGGTATCAAATAATGGCGCGGAGCGAATTAATAAATTGCCTTTAAAATCCTTAATACATCGTTTTGATGAGAGTCGCTCAGAAATATCTTTATTCTTAAATTTGTTTGAGAGACAAGCAAAAAAATGTAATTTAGAAGATGATGAATTAGTAACTAATTTATTGGCGCTTCTACCTGTAAATGTGGCAGAATTAATTCTTAGAGAACCAGCACACTTAACAGATAATTATGAGTATGTGAAAGGTAAATTATTAGAACGGTACAAATTAAATGCAGAATCGTATAGATTAAAATTCAATCAACATCAGAGAAATCCAAATAATCCGTGGAGAGATTTAATTTTTGAATTAAATAGCTATTTGGAAGGTTGGTTAAACTCTTTAAAAATCACAACTTTTCAGGAATTAAAGAATTTATTAATTACTGATCAGATTAAAAAAAGAGCGCCGCAAGAGTTGAAAGACCATCTAATAGATGTTTGGTCAAATTTCACGGACCCAGAAATTTTAGTAAAACGTTTAGATGAATTAGAAGCTGTAAAAAATCGCAAAGAAAAACCTTTCAAGTGAAATCCTTTGGGGAGAAAAAAATCGAAAAAAATAGCCCTCGTGTAGAGAACAAAAGCGTTGAAAAGAATTTCAATTGGCGAGATAGGGATTCGGAAAGAGAAAGGGTTTTTGAAAAGAGGCGGGTAAACAGATGTTTTCTTTGTAACTCTTCAAGCCATTTTAAGGCCGAATGTCCGGAATTAAAGAAGGGAAAAGATACTGTTAAAGTGAATCATATGAGTAAACCTTCGGATTTTGAAACAGGATTTAAACCTTATTTGAATCGGGCAAAAATAAATGGGCGTGAAGTTGTCACCCTCCGTGACACGGGAACCAATTTAGACCTCCTAAGTGAGGAACATGTATCAAAGAATCAATTGACAGGGGATTATGTCTTCGTGAAACAACCTTTGGATTCTAACATACGGTGCCTGCCTGTGGCACAATTAGAGATCGCTTTTGATGGAGTGGGGGTTCTTAAGACAGAGGCAGGGGTTGTCAATAAAGAATCGGATTTGCGTTATTACCTCTTGGGAAATAAAACGCAAAAGCTTATTGAGTCTGCCAGACAGCACGTAAGTGAGGTGAATGCAGTGATTACCAGATCACAAGCCAGGAAGGAACCTGTCAGTTTGATGGATGAGGCTAGGGGAAATATGGAATGTGTAAAGACAGAAGGGATACAAGTGGGGTATTCGGAAAATGAATCAGACGATACTATGGTGATGCGTGAAAGGGGTTTGGAACTTTTAGACAAAGATGAAATTTTGAATTGGGAATTGTTACCTAAGGATTTAAATGACAAGTTCGGGAATTTAGCACGGGTTAGTCGTCAGGAATTCAAGACCGAACAGGAAACAGATCCTTTGTTAAAAGAAGTTAGGGAAAAAGCGAAACATAAAAAGTCTCACTTTGAAATTATGAATGACTTAGTGTTTAGGAAGACACTTGATAATAAAGGAGGGGAGCGATTACAATTGGTAATACCTTCAAAATTCAGATTAGATGTGCTAGGAGCCTGTCATGAGGGTATTTCTTCGCATCTTGGAGAGATGAAGACAAAAGATAAGGTGTTGCGTCATTACTTTTGGCCAAATATTATTAAAGAGATAGAAGATTATGTTAAGACGTGCGATAGTTGTCAGCGCGTTGGTAAGCCTAAAGAGATAGGGAAAGTTCCTCTCAGGCGTGTACCTATTATTGGAGAATTTTTTTCAAAGCTATGCGCTGATGTCGTAGGCCCTTTGCCTAAGTCGGAAAAAGGAAATAGCTTTATTTTAACGGTAATTTGTATGGCGAGTAGATATCCCGAAGCTTTGCCGTTACCTGATGTAAGATCGGAAACTATTATTGAAGCATTAATGTGGGTATTCAGTAGATTAGGTTATCCCAGAGAATTACAAACGGATCTTGGGCGTTACTTTATAAGCGAGTTAACAACTACATTCTTGAAGAAATTTGGAGTTAAATTAACTCATTCCTCAGTGTGTAGGCCCCAATCGAATGGCGGTATCGAGCGATGGCATCGTTCTGTGAAAAGATTATTGAAAGTACTTTGCACAGAAAATGGTGCAAGTTGGGAGGCAAATTTGCCGCATGCGTTGCTAGCCTTACGAACGGTAACTCATGATACTACGGGATTTTCTCCGGCTGAGTTAGTACATGGGAAGAATTTACGAACTCCCGAAGCTTTACTCTTTGAAAAATGGACGGGGGAAGAAGAAGAGAATGAATTAATTACTGAGTATGTGTTTAATTTGGTCAATAGGCTAAAACATTGTCAGGAATTAGCAGTTGAAAATATGACCGAAGCGCGAGAAAAGAGAAAGTTGTGGTATGACAAAACGGCGGTTGAGAGAAAGTTTAACGTAGGTGATGAAGTGTTAGTTTTGAATACCAACAAAAAGAACAAACTTTCGGTGTCGTGGATAGGTCCTGGGAAAATTCTATCTAAAATCTCTGAGACAAATTATGTCGTAAATGTTCCTGGGAGGCGTGAGAAATCTCAAATATTTCATGTTAATCTCTTAAAACCGTATTTGAAAAGAATTGAGTTAGTCAATTTCGTGGCGCAGGAAATAGATGAGGTCGAGGACAATATAGATTTGGATATAGCATTTCCGGAAGCTGGCACTGAGGTTTATAACTTTGAAAATGTTATAAAAGATAGCAATTTGAACTCTAGATGCACCTCGGCGCAAATTGAGCAGTTGAGGGAATTATTAGATAAGTTTAGTTCTTTATTTTCAAATGATCCGGGACGCACTGATTTAATGGAGCACGATATCGAATTGTTAGAGTATAAACCTATTAAAATGAAACCTTACAGATCTTCGCCGAGACAAACGGAAATTTTGAGGAAAGAAATTAAAAGAATGCTGGAACTGAATATAATTGTTGAAGGGGAATCGGATTTTACCTCCCCTATGATTCTAGTAGAGGCACCGGGGAAAGATCCTAGACCCTGTATAGATTATAGGAAATTGAATGAGATCACCAGGGCAGAATTTTTTCCTTTACCGAACATCGAGGACCGGGTAGAGAAAGTTGCCAGTGCAAAGTACATTACGGTGTTAGACCTCACAAAAGGGTATTGGCAAATTCCGTTGACCGCCAGAGCTCAAAGGCTGGCCGCTTTTGTAACCAGTTTTGGTTTCTATATACCTCTGGTCATGCCGTTTGGAATGTTAAATGCGTCCTTTAGATTTTCAAAATTTATGGATAAGATGTTAAGAGGGTTAGAAGAATTCTGCCTACCTTATCTTGATGATATGGCCATATTTTCGGAAACGTGGGAGGATCATATGTTGCATTTGGAAAAAGTGCTTATGAGAGTCGAAGAAGCTAAAGTGAAGATTAAATTAGCCAAGTGCAAATTTGCACAAAAGTCTGTTAAATACTTAGGACATGTAGTAGGCGACGGAAGGCGCACCCCAGCCGAAGCAAAAATTCGGGCGATTTTAGATTTGCCCACCCCTAAAAATAAAACCGAAATACGTCGATGTTTAGGTATGGCGGGTTACTACTCCCGCTACATAAAAGATTATGCAGTTATTGTAGAACCATTAACTCGCGCACTTAAAGGGAAAAATAAAAGGGACAAAATAAGGTGGAGCGACGAAATGGAAAAGGCGTTTCAACAGTTGAAAACGAAACTGACGGAGGAACCTCTATTGTATGCTCCCAACTATTCGAAGGAGTTTATAATACAAACTGACGCTTCCGAAAAGGGTATCGGGGTCGTTTTAGCGCAACGTGACGGATTAGAGGAGCATCCCATAATTTACTTAAGTCGGAAATTTACGGAAACCGAAAAAAGTTTCTGCGCGACAGAGAAGGAATGTGCGGCTATCATCTTTGCAATTAAGAAATTGCGTCATTATATTGACGGCCAACTCTTTTCGATAGAAACCGATCACAATCCTTTGGTTTTTCTAAAACATAATTCTGGCAACAATCCGAGATTATTAAGATGGGCGCTCATACTGCAACCTTATCATTGCGCCATAAAGCATAGACCGGGACGAGATATTGCCCACGTGGATTATCTTAGTCGTGTAGAATAAATTCATCCAGAGTTGTTTTTTTTTATATTTTTGTAAGTTAATTTGATTTATTTAATAGTTTGTAACCCAGAAAATGTAATTAGTTCAGTTTTTTTTAATCAAAGAATCTTATTGATCATGTGTATATGCTTATATATCTGTATTTTTGTTAAAAATGTATTAGAGGGTGTCTATAAATGCCATTCTGAGATACTGGAATTTGCTAACCTATTTTAGTGATTATCAGATTCTTCATGCAAGTCCGAAGAATCATCTTTAGAAGGGGGTGTTGTAAAGAATTGAACTTTACAGATTGAATTGCCTATGTGGGAGCTTCTCATTGTGCTGTTTCAAAGAAATATTGGGCCGCACAAGTTGAAGTTTTTTTCGTTGACAAAAGAGCACTTTAGTTTAGACAGCAAATATTTTCTCAGATTTTGTGTAAAGGTGCCGCCGAATGCTTTCATGTTGAAACCCAACAGGTGTTAGTTTTTCTCACGATAGTTCGTGAGTGACCTCAGCATTTACAGGTGACCAACGATAGAAGAAGTTAAGCGTGACATCATGTGGAGGTACTCTAATAGGTTCTAGACAGCCCCTCCCTATTGAGGTGGCTTTTCAAGTGAGGACACGAAAGAAGGGACCTGGGGTGAAGTGTTGTGGATAAGCCTGGGATCAGACAGGCAGTCCAGTGAGATTCTGGAGAAAGATTTTCCTCGGACAAGGAGGAGGGAAGGAAGCAAGATTCGTCTAGGTCCATGGTGACCTTATGACACGGGAATCGGACAATCTAAAAACTGTAAGACTTCAGGTGATAATTTTCTGTGTTCCGGGAACACTCGCACAAGACTCAAGACTCAACCCTGAAAAAAATGCGATGCTGAATCATTTCATTACTTAAATAAGAATTTGTGTAAATAAATATTATTTAATCCCTTAAACTGATTCAGTGGGCCAATTTCTTCTCATACGCTACCGGACTAATCTTTTAGTCCGAGGGGAAATTCGCAACACATTCATCAAGTGTGGAAAAATAGTGGATTTTGTCGATCAATCTTAAATAAAATCGCCTATTTTGTCGATTGGATGTAGATAAATAGCAAAATTTGTCTATCATGCGACAAAAAATTGCAAATTTTGTCGATTTCATTTTTTAGTATCCCGAATTTCATCGATTGGCTTCGTATAAATCAGGAATTTCGTTGATAGGCTTCGTAAAAATTGCAAATTTCGTCTAACAGGCGCAGACAAATCGAGAATTTCTTCGATCAGGCGTGGAAAATTTGCGAAATTGGTTTATCATACGAGGAAAAACCGCCAGTTTCATCGATCAACTTCGTAAAAATTGCGAATTTTGCTGATTAGGCACGGAAAGATTATGAATTCAGTTTCACAAAAAACGCGAATTTTTTTTATCAGGCTTGGAAAAGTCGTGAATTTTGTAGATCATGCGAAGAGAAATCGTAAATTTATTCGATCAGTTTTGTGAGAATCGTGAATTATGTCTATCAGCTTCAAAAAATTCGATTTCGTCGATCGGCTTCTTAAAAATCGCGAATTTCGTCAATGAGTTTCTCAAAAATTGTGAATTTTGCTGATCAGGAGCGGGGAAATCGGGAATTTTCTCCATTGACTTCTTTGAAATTGCAAATTGCGTCAATTAAATGCGAAATAATCGCGAATTTCGTCGATCAGCTTCGTAAAAATTACGAATGCCTTCGATCGTCGTTTGTTGGAATTTAACTTTGTTGATCAAGCATGGCAAAATCGAGAATTTCGTCGATCAGACGCTGGAAAATCGCAAATTCCATCTATCGGCTTTAATAAACAAAGGAATTTCGTTGATCGGCTTCGTAACAATCGTGAATTTTATTGAATAGGCATGGAAAAATCGTGAATTTTAAAGATTGTTTTTTTTAAGAATCGCAAATTTTCTTGATAAGGCGCGTTAAGGTCGCCATTTTTCTCGATAAGTTTTATAAAAATTGCAAATTTTTTCGATTGGTTTCATAAAAACCGCAAATTTGGTCGATCAGGCATGGAAAAATTGTAAATTTCGATGAGCGTTCACAGAAAAATCAGAAATTTCGTTGATCAGGTTTGGAAAATCTTGTTAATTGGCTCATTCTCTCTTCTTCGTTCATAAAGTTTTTTTCGCACAATTCACTTAGGTTTGTTTTTTAGCACTTTTAAAAGAACAAAATTCATTCTCCTGAATAAAGTCAAAGAATGTGATTACATCTTGAAAATAATCCTTGTACATCTGTTACATATACAAACGGAAAATTTGCTGACATATCTTTACCAAGTGAATTGCATATTTTATCTGGATAAATGACCTAAAAAGGTATCCCTCACTCCCCCTGAAACCATATTTTTTATCCGATTGTAGGCTACAGATCACCTCCTCGAAATCGAATTTTGTTTGTTTTATTGATGTGGCCCTCGACCACCGAGACATATTTGTAAGTGGCCCTTCTCTTGAAAAGGTTGTGCACCCCTATTGTAGAAGAATCACGAAAAAATGCGAATTTTGTCAAAAGATAGCGAAAGAAAGAAAAAAAAGACTTTCCTCAAAAGTTCTTGAAAAAAAATGGGAATTTCATCAAAAGAACTCCAAAAAATCGCGAATTTCAACAAAGAATCGCATAAAAAAACATGCATTTCAGCAAAGGACCGCGGAAAAACGCTAACCTCTACAAAGAAATGCGCGAAAAATGCAAAATTCGATAAATGACCGTCAAAAAAAGAGAGTTTCGGCAAAAGATCGGCAAAAAGACGACTATCGACAAAAGTTAAAAAAGCGAGTTTCAATAAAAGATCGAAAAAACTCGAGTTTCGACAAAAGACAGCCAAAAATACGAATTTCGTCCAAAGACCTCGCAAAAAAGGGAATTTCGTTTGCGAATCGCGTAAAAAACGCGAATTCCGTCCATGAATCTCTTTAAAAAATGCGAACTTTGTCAATGAATCGCGTAAAAAACGCGAATTTTGACCATGAATTGAGTAAAAAACGCAGATTTCATCGACAGATCGCTCTAAAAAAGCGAATTACGTCCATTTCAAAATAATATAACACATAATTTTATTAAACATTAAATTAATTTGCAGAAAGTATTTGACCCACTATTTGCGTGCGCAGAAAGTTTTTGGTTTTATACAAGTCTGTGTTATATGTACACCTTTAAAAAGTAATATTATATCTTTTTAGGTGCGTTCGTAATTATGTAAATACGTAGCACCTATTGTTGTCGCTCAGTCCGTCCGTCTGTCCGTCCGCATATAACAACGCAAAAACTACCCAACCGAATCGTTTGAAATTTAAAATACATAATTATAACATAATTTTGTCGAGTCATTTCAAATTTTATGAAAATCGGGTGGATAGATCAATTACAGGGACAATCAAAATGATTCCTTTACATTACGGTCAATGGGGAAAAAAGTTTCAAATGCATTTTAATCGTTTGAATTTTAAAACATATAATTATTGCGTAATTTTGTCGAATCATTTCAAATGTTATGAAAATCGGATGCATAGATCAATTACAGGGACAATCAAAAGGATTCCGTTACATTACGGACAATTGGGGAAAAAAATTTCAAATGCATTTTAATCGTTTGAAGTTTAAAACATATAATTATTACTTAATTTTATCGAGTCATTTCAAATGTTATGAAAGTCGGATGCATAGATCATTTACAGGGACAATCAAAGGTGTTCCATTACATTACGGTCAATGGGAAAAAAGTTTCAAATGCATTTTTATGATGTTACACTCATTCGAACATAATAGAATGGGCATGAATCTATGAAGTATATACTAAATAATGCTTTCTGTACAATCTGTGATGCAAAGAATTTTTATTATTAAATTATAGGGCTACACAAAAGTATTCCACTACATAATGCTCCACGGGGAAACATTGTTTGATACGTGTTTTAATTATATTCAACTATTTCGCATTTTATGAATAAGATATACGATTCTGAGGTGTAATAAAAATTACTTTCTGTATATTTACAGAAACACAAAAAAAAATTTCGACTACTATACTGTATCCGAAGTACGCTCTACTATATCAGCAAGATTTGAATATTTTTAAAACTTCGTTGTCGTACGAACGCACCTCATTTGCTACGTTCACGTGCAATTTCCAAATTGTTTTTTTTTTTTTTTTTTTTTTTTTTTTTAACCAAAGGAAAAAAAAAAAAAAAAAAAAAAAAACAACCTTCAATGAAATACTTGTTTTTTTTTTTTTTAATTTCTAAAAGAAAAATATACACAATCAAATTTGAAGAAATTTAAACCGATTCAAGAAAACCCTCTTTCAATAGCAATAATAAAACACCCCCCCCCCCCCCCACACACACACACAAAAATCGCAATGTAGTTTTATAGTATTTGGTACGTGAACAAACATGCATACATACATATAATTCGTATTTTTTGCTTTTTTTATGGCTAATATAAAGAAGAAACCACACACTTTATTTTCAGAGTCAAATTATTTAGGGCTTGATAATTCTGCTTTGGTTCTAAAACTTTCCTTATTTTTCTACGTTTCTATGAGATATTTTGTATTCTTGTTAACAGTAATGCATATATAAAGCGCGGAATTGAAAATCCCATCCTTTTACAAAGGTAAAAAAGAATGATTACATCAGATATGATCGAACTATGAAATGATAACATCAGATTTTTGATACAGCAGAATTTTTCATCATGCATTCCTGATATTCGCGGATAGCGTCGCGCCCTCAGGGTCGGCGCAACAGAACACGGGTCGATAAAGCACTTTGCGAGTCCCCACACTCCTGATTTTAAATATTAAAGTTTTAAAACTTTAAATACAAATATATAAAATATATTTAAAAAATTATACATTTGTTAACTAAAACCTATGAAAAACATCACGCAACTTCTTTCACATTTAATGGGCATAATTCTATTTATTATCTTCAGTGCTTTTATTTAATAAAATTTATAAAGGGGACAGTTTAAATTAACTTAAGTTAGACTTGAGTCAGTATTAATTAACCTCTTCAGTCCCTGAGTACCCAAATGGGTACATCAGTTTTGTCCCATTTTATCAATGATACTCAAATATAAATGAAATTTCGATATAAGAATAATATGTTTCGAATTCTAAGATTCGAGCTAATGAAAATAAAACAAAAATCTCTCCCTGAAGTCAAACGAGAGAAGAAATAATTCAGTAATAATTAAAAATACTGTAATAATCGCCAGTAGCGAAGAGGTTAACCAAATTTGTTGAATATAATCAAGTGTCAAATAACAAGAATACACTGTTTTATTTCCGCGGATTTGCATCTACTACAACTTTAAGAATTTATGCCGTTTACCTATAATCATAAAACAAATTATTTTAGAAAAACATGGATCTTATAATCATAAAAATCTTAATATTATATATTTTGTATAATAAATGAATCGGTTTAAATTAGAGATAGATAAAACTTATGTTGATTACTCATAAGTTTTATTATATATATTATGATGCTTACTCAATCGCAGAATTTTTGCGATTAAGGGTAACTTTGTGACATAAGTTTAATTTATTCTTGTTCGGAAATGCTTGACACTAGCAGGTGTTGTTATTCAGAAACTATCAAATCGCACTCATTTTTCTGTTTTTGAGCAAATGCAATAGATATTTCAAAACAAGCCGTCAAAAAGGATGTTTTGAACCGCATTTTCCGATGAAAGCAGAAAAACCAGTCAACGAAAGGTACAAAATCGCGTGATCAAAATAACTTAACTCTGTAGGTAATTTCATGATCATAAAATGGAAAACTGAGTTTGATTCGAAACTGCTTGCATAGCCAGAAACTTCCAATATGATTCCTTTTCGTCAAAAAAATGAATTTGTAAATGTGTCAAAACTTTTTGCGCAAAGCAACACCCTTAAATTAAGTAAAGATTTCTATTAAAAATACTGTTGGTTATAAAAGATTAAGGGTCGTTCGTCGCGGCGGGATTAATGCTTAGATTATTTTATAAAAGTTCTCAGAAAATACATAATATTAAAAAACATTTTCTTCAAAAGAAATTTATCAGCATATACGTACATACGCAGACAAAAATTTCAATATCACACTACCGTAAGTTGTTAAACCGGCTTTGAGGGCGTGAAGTCAACGGAAACTAATAATGAATAACAATTGATGCAAAAGGTGCTTCCGAAAATATCTTTTACCCAAGAAACTAAATAAAAACAAGATTATAAAAGTAGTTTCGACGTTGAGAAAGTAACTGATCATGTATTTAAAATTAACACTAGAACGAGATTTACGGGAATATTTTTTAATAAAAGATTTCAAGCCGTTTGATATTAATCAAGGGGAAAAAATATGCTAACATCTCAGCAGCAGAATTTGTTTCTGCAGACCAATCCCTCGCATTACATTATATGCACTCAAACCTCTCAAGTATTTGTGATGATAAACATAAAAGAAAAGTATACTTTTAAAAAGAAGTTGCCTTTGTTCTCAGAATTTTTAACACTTCATACATTGTCCGTAAGAGGGGGGAGGGGTCTCCTCTTTAACAAAAATTGCGAGTTTTTCACGATCTTTTGACACGATGTCATTTTTCGATATTTTTTGACGAAATTTGCATTTTTTTAGCGTATTTTCGACAAAATTTGACGTTTTTCCCGATCTTTTGACGAAAACTGCTGCTTATTTTTGCGATCTTTTGAATAATTTTGTCGTTTTCCCGCAATTTTTTAAAGAAATTTACCGATTTATCATAATTTTTTGACGAAAGTTGCCGTTTTATCGCGATCTTTTGGCGAAAACTGCCGTTTTTTCGCGATCTATTGAAGAAATTTGCCGTTTTTTTCGCGATCTCTTGAAGAAATTTGCCTTTTTTACGATCTTTTGAAGAAAACTGCCTTTTTTCGCGATCTTTTCACAAAAACTACCGTTTTTTCGCGTTCTTTTGAAAAATTTTGCCTTTTTTCACGATTTTTTAAAGAAATTTGCCGATTTTTCGTGATTTTTTGACGAAAACTGCCGTTTTTTCGTGAACTTTTGAAGAAATATTCCGTTTTATGCGATTTTTTGAAGAAATTTGCCGTTTTTTCGTGATTTTTTGACGAAATATGCCTTTTTTTTTTACAAATTATTGAGAAAATTTGCCGTCTTTTCGTCATTTTTTGACAAAAACTGCCTTATTTTTGTGATCTTTTGACGAAACTTGCCGTTTTTTTCGCGATCTTTTGAAGAAATTTGCCGTTCTTTCATGATTTTTTGACGAAATTTGCCGTTTTTACGCGATTTTTGGACGAAATTCTCGTATTTTCCGCAATCTATGACGAAATTGATTTCTTTTCGAAGACTATTTGTCGAAATTCGCGATACATTTTATGCCCGAATTTTTGGATATAGGACCGAATTTTTTTATTTTTTGCTCAATTTTTAACAGTTGAAAAATAGTCTGCAGACCTTCCCAAGAGTCTGCGACGTGCGTCGCAGCGTTGCGCCGATTCTGCTCCCGGGGCTAACACTAAGAATAAAAAAAGCGACAATGATTCAAAACAGGCATAAATTATATTAAAATTTTTATAATTTACAATGATTAAAATTATTTTTTCAACGCAAGATAAAAACAAAATAAAAAACTGGAAACATGATACTGATATTTTCTTATCCAATGGCTTGGGATGTGTTTTTTTTATTAAGTGTTATCATATTATCATTAAATATCACAGTTTACTTAAAAAAAAAGAGCTTTATGATATTTAAATTTTGAAACATCTTTTAAATGCATATATTCTTAAAAATAAATAAATAAATAAAAATACTTCCTGTTTTGTAATTTATAAGTTATTAGCATTGTGATGGTATAAAGCGGTTGTAAAGAAGTTGCGGATACAGCAGGAATACAAGTTGTTTTCTAAATTACAAAACATTTTATTCTCAGAATCTCTAATGCAGCCAAGGGAACAGAAGCAAATCGCTATTAAAATACACATAACGAGGTTTCACATGGCAGATTTTACGCTCAGAAAATTTATATTAAAGAGGCGAAACATAGGAAATCATGATTCTGAGGCAATGTACGGATTCCCTCATTTAAAACCTGCTGTTGAACAAAATAAGACCAGAATAGTCACTTGTACGACTTCCAGCGTTCGATGATTCGAGTGCTAAGGGTGGACTCTTAAAAGTCGATAGCAAAATTGCGAACAAATCATTTGAACTCGAATTTCCGAAAATAAAGGGAGGATAAAAGAGTTAATTAAAGACGAAACAAAATATAGTTAAAAACTTAAAGAAAACCACTTTTTTTTCTATCCTTAGTGCTTTAAGTACAGCTCAAACATACTATGAAAATAACGTTTTCATTGAATATGGACATGAAATGTATACACAACAAACTATTTTTTAAGTTATTTTGAGATATATTAACCCTTTATTTATCGCATTATGAATTCATGAAAATTTTACATTCTAAAGCATTTTACGCAAGCTGTTTAAACTAAATTAAAAGATTCACATAATCATTTAATAAATATTTGAAGGATTTTAGAAGGATTAATTAAATTTGAATTTACAGGGGTTTCGTGCAATTTTTATAACCCCACTCAAATCTTTTATTTTTAATTATTTTCTTAGTATTTTGTGGAATTATAAAATGTACAAACGTCATGTTCTTACAATATAAATATAGAAAGATTTCCGCATTGAAAAATCCCCATCCCCCCCCCCCCCTCCCTCAACGCCAAGAAAGCTGAAAAGATGCAAAGGCAAAAGAAATCATTTTATTAAAAATATTTTTGTTTTGAGTAACCAGGGTAAGATTTAGAAAAAAAAAAAAGTTGCTTAGCAGTAACTGCTATACAAAGTCAGTTTTGAATAGCAGTTAGACACTTTTGTATAGCAAGTAAAAAATATATGTATCAACTTACCACAGTACCAATTCTTAAAAAATATATTTGTTGTGAGGGTCAATATTTTTGCTTCTATGAGCAAACGCCATGATTAGCGAGTAACAGTGATTCAGTAATCAATCACAGCATCAGGGCGAGAACAAATCATGTGTTTACTGGGAAAACTGCGCCCAGCAATGGCGTCTCGCTGTACTTCCATTGTAAATAAACACTTGGGGAGAGTGAAAACACAATGTATGTTGTGCAAAAACATCTTTAAATTTTAACTTTAAATGTACATGACATAACAAAGGGTGTGGGAAATATGCATCGCAAATTGCGATGCGATACCGCTTAAATCGAACCCTGTGAGTAACCAATAATGCTTTTGGAACAAGATAAAGTAATGTATCAAACTCATTCTAAACAGTATTACAATCAACTGAAGTAATTAAAATAAGTAATTTTAATGGTACTTATAAGTACCGTCGGTAGATAAGAGTTAACAAGGGATAGTTTTTGCCAGGTTTTGCAACTGCCCTTGCAAAATTATCATTTTGCCAGCAAAACGACCATCTTTCATTCTTGGTTTGGAGATCTCATTCATCATCTAATAATATATAAATATTGGTACATCATGTAATAATATATAGATATATAATTAATAATATATAGATATTGATATATTATTACACTATTTCTAATAATCGTTTTTCAGATAGTTTTCCTAGTCCATTCTACAATTTTCTTTATTCGTCATTGTCCCCCCCCCCCCCAAAAAAAATGATTTTTTCCAAAAATTTGTGCAATTTTCTTGCCCCTTCCTGTCCCTGAACAAAATACGATTATCAATAAAAATATTATTAAATGGTATCACATAATGTTAGAGATTTTTCTATCATTTTGCATTTTTTGTGAAGTAATTGAAAAGGAGACTGTAAAATTGAGTTAAAACGCAAAAACACCCCAGAATATTTTATACGATAAGTTACAAATATAAAAGAGCCAGTGTTTTATTATTCTCATCATTTAACTAGTATTTACTTATACGAATTAATTATTTCCAGCTGAGCGAAAAATTGCCCAGGCCGGGAATCGAACCCGGATACTTGGCTTACAAGGCCAATGCTTTACCTGTTAAGCTATCTGGGCGATAGCCGGCTGGGATTTTTCGCTCAGATAACCTTATTGGTCCGTAACATCTGGTCTGTTATTTGAAACAGCTCGCAGAATAAACCGCAGGTAATGGAACTCCATATAACGATGGATACGTAGATATACTATTATTTTTAACACAATCAAACTGATTGGTAAAGTTATCATACGAATTAATTAATTATACGAAATAATTAATTCGTATGATAACTTTACCAATCAGTTTGATTGTGTTAAAAATAATAGTATTTACTTAGTTTAATATTGTCTTACGGCATAATTAAGCATTCCACGAGACTAATAAAGCTGCATGCCAAAGAATTTCACACAGAACTAGTCATATTTCTCCTACTCTTCCTTTTCTAAGTTAATATAGCACATCAAAAGTATACATCATATAGTGATGTCGCTAGGCTTTAGAAATCCCCAGCCCATGGGGACAGATTCAATGTATTTTTAGTACAAAATATGTCTCTTTTGCGATTTTTCAAGAGAAAAATTCAAAATAAAGATGGGAAAATTACAATTTCTTTATACATCCCTTCTCCAATATTTTGATGCATAATAGCGCATTTCAGGCATTACCAAGTATTTTTACTTTTATTTGCATTCCTCCACACTTAGTTTTGTATATCCAGGGCCATCGCTAAGATTTTTTATTGGTGGGGGAGAAGACCTTAAATTGCCAAATCAAATTTTCATATTTGCCAACTCGTTTTATAATTTTGCCAAGTTACCACACTTAGAAAATGTAATACAGTTCTTATTTGTAAAAAGTTTTATAATATTCCCAATTATAGTTGTAACTTTTGCAAATTTTATCAAAAATAGGAAATGTATTACAGTTTTTATTAAAATTTTAATTAAATTTGCCAAGTGTAGCAACATTTGGAAATGTTTGGGGGGGAGGCTCCCCCCCCCCTAGCGAGGCCCCTGTGTATATCGCATATTTCCAAGCTTCCTTTAAAGAAGGTATGAATGTGGGAAATGCGAAAAAAGGTGGAATTTTTTTTCAATCGATACAATGGCGCCAAACTCTTATAATTTAAGTGTCATTTTCATTTTAACAAATAATTATAGAATAAAATTAAATTTAACAGCACATACTATTGCTATGTTTTATTTTTTTGTAACTTAGAAAGTATTAACATTGCTAAAGGCAAATTCAAATATGTTATTTCAATTTATGTTAAGTTATTAATTTTCCAAAACAAATATTCTGAATGGAGATGTTAAATTCCCTTTCGCCTTTTTTCAAAAGAAAAATTATTTTGCTAAATTGATCTTTACTTCAGAATTTTTTTTCAAAAAGTGTATTATAAAAAATACCCCAAAATATATTATAAATAATACAAAATATTCTATTAAAAAAAAAAAAAAAACTTTCTTGAATTTTTTAAATAAAAAACATTTTGGAATACATTTTGAACAACTTCATTTCCATGACTTTCAGATGATCATATGATGTAAGGTCACCATTCATTTAATGTCTTTTTGCATAGTAATTTAAAAACAAATTTCAAGGATTTCAGTAGACAAAATGTCTGTTTACTAAATTTTCCAGGCACCCATCTCCCCCTCTATTATCCTTCCAAAGTTTTCGTTACATTTTTGCATCAACCCAGAGAATGTTCAAAATTTCTTTTAAAAAAAGGTGGAACTCTTTAATTATCTGTTAAAGACACAAATAAATGTAAAAACATGTATTAAAAAAAATAAAAACATAAGAGTACAGATTTAGTATGAATGGATACGGAAAATGGCAGAATGTCGTAGAAGTGAAATGGCAGTAAAGCATAAGCGGTAAGTTTTTAACACTAGAAATGACCGATATACTATACAAATTACACACCCGTAAGCAAAGACAACAAAACGCTACTTCATCTGCTCTAAACCGGTCTGGAGTATTCTTGCTCTTTTGCACAGTCATTTACCCGCTTATCAACTCTGACAATAACTTCGGATTTAAGCTAACTTCATGAAAATAGCAGAAAGAAAAAAATATAATACCATATCGGAAAAATATTCTTACACGAATAGGAGAGCATGATAGGGTGGAAACAGAAAACAAGAAGATGCTTAAATAAAGTTTGTTAAGAGTTAAATAAATAAAATAATAAAAATAAATAAATAATAAATAAAGTTGTTCTTCCACAACAGGGAATTTTTTTTTTGTCTTCCTTATCAGTAGTGAACAATACGATCTTCCAGTTTAAAACACATTAAAAAAAACTGAAAAAAAAAAAAAATCAAAATATGCAAAAATTAGACAACGTTAAAAAGTCAGACAACTTGTCACCTGAGAATAATAAGGTTCTATTTGTGTTTTTGAAAAAATGACTTATCGATATAGAAATATTCTATTGTATCTATAAAGGAATTTTTGAATTAAAATAATGTCATAATATTATTGTAATGGCGTATGTAAATCATATATAACATTATTTTTATGCAAAAATGCCCTCATAGATACAAATAAAGCCTTTCTAGATCGATATGTCTTTTTTTTTTTTTTTTTTGAAAAACACAGATAAAACCTTATTATTCTCAAGTGACGAACTGTTAGTCTTATTTTTAATGAAATAAAATCATTTGTTATCATTTTGCTTCAATAATTTGAAATTTGATTGAAAGGTAAAAAATAAATAAATAAATAAAAATAAAAAATAAAATACAAAATTTGAAAAAAAAAAAAAATCTAAAAAATAAAGCGCAAAATCTGGATTTTTTTAAAAAACGAAACTGTATTCTTGAACTTTGACAAACTGTTTCTATTAAACATTAAAAAAAAAAAAAAAAAAAAAAAAAAAAAAAAAATCGATTTACAACATTTGCATTGGTAGTTCATTTTCAAATTAACAAAACACAAAGAAAGTGTTTACACAAATCGTACTATATTTATATATTTTAACTTATTGTAAGACAAGACAAAATCTATTCTTTGCGTATCAGTATTAATTTATGAAGTAAAAATCAAATACGATCAAAATTAAAAAAATGTTACCTTCTTAGTTAGTACACAGAGAATTTCTGGAGGTACAGTTTTACTTATAACAGAAGTCATAAAAACACGAAGCATCAGAAGCTCTCTCTCTCCCTCAGACCCTAGAGTCCGAGAATTCCATCTCATCTCTTCAAGTCGTCAGTAAACAAACCTCCAAAGATTGAAAAATTTCCTACAGTCGTAAATTCAATCCCGCCGGTGTACTGTTTCCGAGCAGTTATATGTACCCATACTGCTCATTTTAAATGCCACTTTTCCAGATAAAGTTGCCCATTTGGACAGACAGGGTAAGGAGAGCAATTTGAGAACAGTGAGGGTGGACAGGAAAAGAAGAAAGAAAGAAAACAAAAATTTAAGCCTTGGACAGGGAAAGTATTTTAAAGAGAAATCGAGAGTAAAAATCAATCATGTGACCGTCAACTTCTTGTTGTTCTTTGGTTGAAATCTTTTTGGTTTTGAGTTACACGACTCCCCACTTTCAATGCTAAGATTCTTGATAAAATTCATGGGAACCATTAACTAGAATAATAATAATAAAGTGGTGAAAGTACTAAGGATAATTTTATTTTTCAGAACAACATACTGTTTGTCGACACTTAACTGTACTTTTTGACATTATGAATTTTAAGTTAATTTCATAACCTATTAATTTTGAATGTCTTTAATACATACTGTTAAAAGGGTAAACAGAATCGTAAATAATGAATATGATTTCGTAAGCACTCCATGGCAATGTTTTACATAATACCACTTAGTTTCTTTCTTTCTTAGATAATCAAATTAACTATAATATGGGTAACGTTATGAACTTGAACTAAGAGATAAAAAGACTCAACCAATGACCTCTGATACGTATATTAGAAGTCTGTGGACTTAACACACTAAAAAAAGTGTGTGTGTGTGTGAGAGAGAGAGAGAGACGGAGAAAGAATGTGTATGTGTATGCGTGTGGTTTGGTTTGGTTTGGTTTGGTTTATTTTATGCCGGCCGATTATCTACACTTGGGATATAGGTCCTAAAGGGGTGGGTTGCCTTCCGTGGGGGTCTTTCTAGGGGAACCTAACCCGTATTTACGCAAGGAAATCCAAGTTTCGAAGAAAACCACGGAAAACTCCGAACGGTTAGGCCGACAACCGCGATTGGGTTCGAACCCAGCACCTGCCGTCTACCAGTTGAGAGGTCAGAACTTCTTGGCCACTGGTGGGGCGTGTGTGTGTGAGAGAGAAAGTATTATTAACATTTTTAAGAAAAAAGAAAGCAAATACAGATTCAAAGAGAACTTATAAAACACACTTTGTAAGTTAATTTGACCCCGAATTACCATTTCGTTAAGGATTTTGTAAATTTATTCGACCAAAATGTCTTATTGTTTGGCGGAGCCGTATTAAATAAGTGTGGTTGGGGGCGGAGTTAATGTTGTGCTGGCTTAACCCTATAACGATCAAACATTTTTATTGCTAAGATGTCGAAATAAATGAATGACACCGGTAATTAAGAACAAATATATTTCTAAATAAGAAAACGTGATTTTTCACATACAAAATAAAAGGGATATTTTTAGATAAAAATACCGGTGTCAGTGTTGCATATCGGAATTAAAATTTTGTGGTTTCGTGGCGAAACCAATGAACGTTAAAGGGTTAATCATGGACGAAACCAAGGTTGTATAACTCGTAGCTAAAATTGAGTAAGTTTTACACCTGTGGATCTATAGTGGCTGATATTTGTACCCAAATTTTGCATCAAGCTCTTTGTTTGGTAAAACACAGAATTCGAAGTTAACGAAACATTTTCGCAAGATTTTTCTGAATTATAAGAAAACCAGAATATTAAACAAGTTTTTCCACGCCAAATGCACAAATTTTGTCCGCATCAGAGTTGCAATTCAACTGTTTTTCGGAAGAATTTTTAGACTCTTGTTTCTAGGCACTTATTCCTAAAGTAACACTGTATATTAAAATGCGATTTTTGCGACTATTTGTGTATTTTTTTTTCTCTATGGAATTCCTCAAAATAAATATGTAGTTCTACGGGCTATTTTATTCAATATTCAATCTACTTGAATTTCGAGGTTACGATTTTACTGTTTCGCTATCGTATCTATTAAATTATATAGTTATTCCATTTAAAGAAAGTTTTGCAAAATGTAAAATGCACATAGGGCAGCTCTCTTACCAATTAGAGAATATTTTGACAATGGTCAATTAATTTAGAGAAATAAAAATTTTCCAAACGATGACAACCGACCAAATGTTTTTTTCATTAAATTTCCTCCATAATAGTGTTTTTTTTAGCACGGAATTTGAAATAACACAAATGAAAGAAGCTCCAATATTACAATTTCTAGACATACTTTGGCGGCTGCAACGTATATCAAGAAAGTATACCGCATAGTCTATTTCAATATTAAAATATAGTTTTATAACTTCCTCAGTCCTGATGTTGCATGTAGGAGACACTAAATAAAACCATTTAAATTAATTTAAAAGCTTCTAGAATTGTTGAAATTATCTCCCGACTTTTTAAATAAATGCGTACATATCATAAGCATCGATATATATATATTACAAATTTTATTTTTTTTCGCCAAGATTAACCTTTATACTATATTAATTTCCTTATAATCATATTCTATACTTAGTTCAACTTATTAAATTAAAATCTTGTTTCTAGATCTAATTATTAATCTTTATGGAAACGATATAAATTCTTAATTGGCCTTAAAAAACATTTATTCCAATATGCGTAAATTTAAAAAGATATGGCTCTAAATTAAAAATATTCTTAATTAAACTTTATTTCTTAATATTCCAAATAAAACTCATTTTTTCTATGTTTTTATCAACCTTATTTAAGAAAGTCTTATTAAATTTATTCCAAAACCATACCTTTCAAAAAATATCATTTTTATTTATTTATTTATTTATTTTCCCTCCTTCAACATTTGATATTTGTGCATAACAATAAATTCATTTACTTTCTTTTTCTCTTAAACCTAATCGTCTGTAAAAAAATCGTCTGCCGAATATATTCGAAATTTTGAGTCGATTATAAATTAGTTAGATAATATTTTTTAAAAATAAAATTATCGTCTGTGGAATAAAAATCTCGACGCTGGACATGAATTATGTTTACATGGAAAAATGATGGTTAGAGAGTAGAGAATTTTCTAGAACTTTGTTTTTAGATTTAAGAATGAAGCCTGGAGGAGGTGAGATAGATTCTTGGTTTTTTCTTCGATGAGTACGGCTTGCTGAAGTAATGATGGAACATTCTTTTTGATGTTTCGGTTAAAGACGGCTTGCAAAGGGAGCCTTTCCCTCTCTCATGAGTATAGTTTAATAAATTAACTTGCAGCAGCCAATGTGTAATTTAATGAATCTTCTACATTTATTTATTTTGTTTTTTCCCTCGCTTGCCACGACTGTGTGTTTTTAAAAAAAGGGGAACCAGTGAAGATTTTTCGAGTTTCTCCCTTAAACCCTCACATATATACACTATATTGCCATTGATTATGGGACACTTGCGATTTTAGACATTTTACTAAATATCTAGAGAAATACATAAGGAATCATCTCGAAACTCTTAGTATATAAATATAATAGTATACGTCATACATCTCCGTGAAGATTTTTTACCGAAACTCCATAGGGGACCGTCAACAAATTAAAAAAGAATGAATATCTTTTGAATAACCCTGTCAAAACTAATGTAGCAAAAGCGCTCAAACTCTAGATTATGATTGAATGCCTTATTGTAATATACTGTGTTCATTTTTATGCAAATAGCATGCATACTCGCAGAGTAATTAAGGTTTTTATAAAAATGGCCCCAAATTTTTCCAAGTTTTTTCCTTATAATTTTCAGAGTTCTTAATATAAAATAATATTTTTTTCAGAAAATATGACAAACAACATTGCACACAGTACCCTGTAATCAGAATTAAAAAATAATGAAAATTGTATACAAAATGAGTTGGTTTACTAAATAATTTTTTACTGCGCATGTGACTTTCACAAAAGTTGCTCTATACATTTAGTTAATATAATATGCAAATAAAATTTTGATATCGTTGACGCATGCGCAGTAAAAAATTATTTAGTAAACCAACTCATTTTGTATACAATTTTCATTATTTTTTAATTCTGATTACAGGGTACTGTGTGCAATGTTGTTTGTCATATTTTCTGAAAAAAATATTATTTTATATTAAGAACTCTGAAAATTATAAGGAAAAAACTTGGAAAAATTTAGGATCATTTTTATAAAAACCTTAATTACTCTGCAAGTATGCATGCTATTTGCATAAAAATGAACACAGTGTATTACAATAAGGCATTCAATCATAATCTAGAGTTTGAGCGCTTTTGCTACATTAGTTTTGACAGGGTTATTCAAAAGATATTCATTCTTTTTTAATTTGTTGACGGTCCCCTATGGAGTTTCGGTAAAAAATCTTCACGGAGATGTATGACATATACTATTATATTTATACACTAAGAGTTTCGAGATGATTCTTCATGTATTTTTCTAGATATTTAGTAAAATGTCTAAAATCGCAAGTGTCCCATAATCAATGGCAATATAGTGTATATACTCATACAGCTTGTAAGCTGGTTTATAGTAATTTTAAATTGAATTTTGTTGTCCATCATAATATTTGTCTCAGAACTGAGGATGATAATAATTTACTGAAATTTAAGCTAAAATAACTAAAAATGAGCTATTAAATAATATATTTAAAGCAACGGCAACTTACAGAAAATTTAAATGAGAAACAACATTAATGTTTTGAACCGGAAAAATAGATAAAAAAAGGTGTTTATAGAGTCACTAGTATGAACAAAATATCTTCCGCGAAAGGGAATTCGACTTACTGTTCACGGGCATGGAAAACGAGTCGCCGGGCTTTTCAAGCGTGTAAACACGTCACTTTTAATAAAGATGGCATGCGAAAGAAGAAGGGTAAATTACCAAATATAAAGGAATAAACCTATCATAAAAACAAACAAAAATCTTCCCCTTGTTTTATACTTCAGATTAACTTTACGATAACAGGCGCAGCAGAGAAAGAAATGAGATAAGCCACGCGGAGGAGAAACAGAAATATCAAGTTACGGCAAGGTAAAGCTAGCTGTAAGAAAGGGCTACACATTTCAATGCTTTCTACATAAAAAGTAAATAAAAATTTGAAAGCAAAAATTACATTAAGGGTGTATTCCAATACAAACTGCTTATTTTCTGATTTATTTGTAAATTTATTTTTGCACTCAAACGCATCACCCTGGGAAATTCTCTTATTTAGAAAGTACACAAAGTGCTGTGCTGGTCGATTTTTTGACGTATGCAGAACGTATTGCAAAAAAAAAAATGTTGTCAAAGTGAGCGTTTTGCACGGAATTTTCCGAAACGGAAGATCTGAGAACGAAAAAAAAAAAAAGGGTCGTACTAATAAAATAATTCTTTATGAATAAATTCTAATGAATTGAGCGAAAAATGAAATCACATAGCACTTTATGCATCCCTTCAAAATCACTTCAGCAAGTTTCATGTTTCTACTTTTAAAAATGAGTCTGAAAATGTATCAGAAAATTTCGAGCTGTTGCGGATGATAAAATAGTTTTTCGAGTACAACCTTAAAATAAACCTGACTTATAAGCCTTCACTTATTTTGAATATTTAGTCGCTAAACAAGGATTGCATATAGCTATCAACTTTTGCGTTTTTTTTTTTCAGTTTAATTAAACAAGTATTAAAGCCAGAAATAATAATAATAATAATAATAATAATAATAATAATAATAATAATAAGAATAATGAGATGTGATTGCTTTCTTTGTGGTACTGATTTGATTTGACTTATCAAATAAAAGTTTTGGATCAAAATATGTTTATTTGACTTGAAAATAAGTTTAAAGATTGTAGTAGCTATGGTTACGTCAAGTGAAATTATAATTAAAACAAGTTGGAAATTGCACGTGAAGCGTAGCAAATGAGGTGCGTTCGTACGATAATGAAGTTTTAAAAATATTCAGATCTTGATGATATAGTAGAGCGTACTTCGGATACAGTATAGTAGTAGAAATCTTTGTGTTTCTGTAAATATGCAGGAAGTAATTTTTATTACACCTCAGCAACGTATATCTTATTCATAAAATGTGAAATAGCTGAATATAATTAAAACACGCCCCAAACAATGTTTCCCCGTATAGCATTATGTAGTGGAATACTTTTGTGTGGCCCTGTAATTTAATAATAAAAATTCTTTGCATCACAGATTGTACAGAATGCATATTTTAGTATATACTTCATAGATTCATGCCAATTCTATTATGTTCGAATGAGTGTAACATCATTAAAATGTATTTGAAACGTTTTTCCCATTGACCGTAATGTAATGGAATACTTTTGATTGTCCCTGTAAATGATCTATGCATTCGACTTTCATAACATTTGAAATGATTCGACAAAATTACGTAATAATTATATGATTTAAATTTCAAACGATTATGCATTTGAAACTTTTTCTCCCATTCACCGTAAATGTAACGGAATCCTTTTGATTGTCCCTGTAATTGATCTATCCATCCAATTTTCATAAAATTTGAAATGACTCGACAAAATTATGTTATAATTTTGTATTTTAAATTTCAAACGATTCGGTTGGGTAGTTTTTGCGTTGTTATATGCGGACAGACACACGGACAGACAGACGGACGGACTGACTGAGCGACAACAATAGGTGCTACGTATTTACATAATTACGAACACACCAAAAAAAATAAAAAGAAAGAAAAATTATATCTGAAAAAGGAAAATTTGTAGAGATCTACATAACATGACTTCCAGCTTTTAGCCAGGCCTAACAGTAAAGCAAATTTAAATGCGATTTAAATACATATCTATGGATAACAAGATTTTTCTTCTATTTTATATCCTATTAGTAGCGTTAAAAGTAAGTAAAGCGATATGAAATTTAATAGAAGTCAATAACGAACGACCGACCTTTTTAATTTTCTTTAATAAAATCCGGCTGTTTTGAGCTTTTTTTTCATATTGGAAAAAGATAGTTCTTTTGCAGTCTTGGATTCAAAGAATGAATAGCATGTAAATACTAAAAGAAAAGGATTTAAAAAAAAAAAAAAAAAAAAAAAAACTGCATTGCGAGCAATCAAATGTATGCAATTTGTTCAATAACTTATAAGTAATAAATTTGTAAACAAGATTCTTCAGTAATAATTTATTAGAATCTACATTTTTTAAAGTGTTAGTCAAGAAACATTTTAAAACAACAAAATACGCATTCAAATATTATACTTTAAAGCTAGAACTGTTTACAAACAATAGAATTACGAAGAAGAGGACAGAAATTTAACATAGGTAATGAAAACTACTTTCCAAAATTTTCAAATGTCATGGGTTACATATGTCATCCTAAAGTCTCGTGGACGCCTCCCATCCCCCCAGGACCGTAGCTAGAAATGAACAATAGGGGGGGGGGGAATCAAGGGAATGTAGGGGGAATAATTTTTTCTCTCTCTCTATGCATATGAAAAGTATATGATGATGAAAATTTCGAGTGTATAATTGGTACAAAATTAAACATCATGTTAGCTTCTTATGTACAAATAGGATAAGGGAGTATTAAAACACTGATTTTAGATACAATTTAGCAATTCTGCAAAACTGTGAAAGGGTCTCAAAACTAAATTAGATTTTTGAACAGAATTAATTTCATTTGAATTTTCGGAACAAAAATTCATTTGGTGACCTTAGAATCTTTTCCAGGGGTGGGGGGGGGGGGGGGGCTAAGCTGGCCATAGCGTCCCCTTAGCTACGGCCCTGATCTCCCTCCTCCCCCCCCCCCAAAAAAAAAAAAAGCAGCACAGTTTTAAACATGGTTAAAAAAATCCACAAGGGGTTTAAAAAATTTTTAGCCTCCGATGCTATTTCTTTCAGACAAGCTAAAAAATGTCGTGTCATCAGCCCTGAATTTTCTACTCAACCGATTTTGATAATTATTTTTTTAAATGAAAGCTATTTATTTGTAGTTGTGCCCATTTTAGTTATTTTTCAATTTATTTACATTTTTATATTTTATTTTTAATTTTAAATGCTTTTTACGATATTTCTTCAAAATGGTGGCAACTCAGTTTAGCTTTTCTCTCGATAATAAAAATTTATTTTCCATTATCACTTTCCACCAGTCAGAAACTTTATTTCATTAGTGAACATGTCCTCGCATTTAAAAGAAAAAAGTTAATTGTTTTCGTAAAATTTAACCACAATAAAATGATTACGTATAATTATGCACTAATTGAGGTAAAACAATATATTTACTGAGAAATAATGTTAATAATGTAAATAAAATAACAGAAAATAATTTAGGATAAAAATTAATGTCTAAATCAAAATTAGAAAAATTTCAAATGAGGAAAATGATGTCATTCAGCAAACAGATAAATGGGAATTACAATATTATTACAGTGCCTTTTTCATATTACTAATAACAGTAACTTTTAAAAACATTTGAAGAGGAAATGACGTCACTATTTAAAACATCGCATTTTTACTCATAACGATATTAGGTACTACTCTGTTATCCCGTCGACCAATTTCGCCAAATTATACAAATCGCCAAACTAATAGCCAAATTATAGATATTGACATAATTTTTATTTTAAATAACGAAAAAACAAATAATTAGTAGAATATTAATAAAAATATTAATAAAAGTCGAAATAAAAATCACTTAATGACATAATTTTTATTTTAAATAACGAAAAAACAAATAATTAGTAGAATAAAAGTCGAAATAAAAATCACTTAATGACATTTTAAACACACGAATCGTATTTAATGTCATTGAATGTGACATTCACGATCATCCATTATTGGCATTTAACCTTATAGTTTGGCGATAATTTTTTGGTCGACGGGATAATCTAGTAGTACCCGATATTACATTTCAATATTTTTTTTCATTATGAACACTGAGATTGAGATTTTACTTTCAGATGACTTCAGTTAGTGAAAGTAATATCACAGTAAAAATGAAATTAGTTTTTTTTTTTTAATAAAACTATTTTTCTGTGAGTGCATATAAAATAAAATTTCTGGATTTCGCCGGCACTCAGATTACAATTTTAAATGAAGATGTGCGAATATTTGCATGTAAAATTGTAACTGGCAAACTTGACATTTAGTTTGTAAATATATTTGCTATATATTGATTCAATAATGTAATTACTTTTGCTTTTTTTAAAACCAAATCGATCGGGTCTTTTAAACATTTCATTCGTCGAATTCGACGGGATTCCACTCGTTTTATTGTTAAATTGCATTTCCTTTCACTCAGAGTCTATAAAAAAGCGTTTAAACTAAAGAAAAAATCCGTTTTTGATGAATCTAGTCAATGAAGAGGTAGCACGTCAAATTGTATCTCTCTACTATTCCGCAATTCCAATGTCTCAGAGAGAAATTGCTAAACACAAGAAAAATGAGGTTAGTTCATTAGAATCTAAACGGGGTCGCCCTTCTAAAAAACCTCTATCGATTTTTTTTCTTTTTCTTATCGGAGGCGAAACTTAATTCTGCAATGGCAGAATCTACATTCAACTTGTTTTAATTTTTGTTCAAAACCTTAGAATTTTTAATAATTTGGTACTTAAAAGAAAAAAAAAAATCCTAAAATTGTTTAAATTAAATCATTACACTATTTACTGCATTTGAGTATTTTTCCAAAACCCGGCACAAAGATTTGAAAAACACAGTTAACGTCACTTTTGAAAGTCGTCGATATTTAGACGTTTCATGTTGATTTTTTAAACAGATTTTCCTCAGAGAAACAACTGAATTTGATGATATGGGGTCATTAATAAAATGAGACTATGTTCAATACTGCAAGAGAAAATTTATGTTTTTTTAATGATGTATAATTTTTACATATGATAAATAAAATTACATTAACTTTGAATGGATTTAAATCCATACTAATAAAGAAAGTCTCGCTCTGTATGTGTCTGTCTGCGTGTGCGCGATGGTTGGGAAAATCTAAATTTATCGCATATACAAGGTACAAAATTTGTATGAGGTTAGTGCGAGGCCGCTTCTAGATTGCCAGAGATTCAGAATTTTAAATTTCTAATCATTACCTGAGTTATCAATTTAAAATTACAAAGAACTCTCGTAAAAAATGAAAATAGGAAAGAATTTTGGACGATATTTAGTCATTTATTAACTTTCAACGGCCAAACTGCTTAAAGCTAAAAAACAGAAGACACATTCTCAAAGATCGTATTCTTATGACTCAGATAAATCAATCAATTAAAAAAAATCACAGTTAACATTTTGAGAAAAATAATCAAAATAAAGAACTGTAAACGCAACGTTTTTCTGAAAAACGAATTTCATTCTAATTGCAACGCACCTTCAGGACGCAATTTTTGAGATACGGACAAACAAAAAAAATATTTTTTTAGATTTGAAACCACATTTTAATCGCTGGCGCACGCGGTTTTAAAAAATATAAATTTAAACCTTTCAAATACATCAGCGAATGTAGTTAACTTCATGGTATTATATTTGAATACAATTCGATCGTTCATATGCATATATTTTATATTAAAAAAAAAAAAAAAAAAAAAAGAAAAGAAAAAAAAGAAAAAAGAAAAAAATATTAAAACATTTAAAATTGCAAATTCCCTTATTTATTTATTTTTTTCAAAAAACAATGTTATTACTACAAATCCACAAACTTTTAAATAATTTCTAAAATAAGCATCCATTTAAATTTCTTTTCTAAGCATCTCTTGAAAGGCAGTTCAACGAATTTTTTAGTATCAGATAAGGCAAGCTGTTGAAAGATTTTTCGATGCAAGATATTTTAAATTTATTCAAACGTTCATCCGTGATAAAGTTTGAAAAATTTCTATAAATGCTTATCAGCAATTAATTCAACTGCATTTTGATCTTTGCACTCGATCGATTAATACATACACAGACACATACATATGTATAAAACTATTCATTGTAAGCAATAGTAATGCTTTGCAATATTCGTTATTTGGATAAATGAAAATGTTATTTGTAAAAAATATGGAAAAAAAAAAAAAAAGATTTATCTGATATGTATCAAAAATCAGGAGCATATAAAAACATGTGAAAATCAGGAGTCTCCTGTAGAAATCAGGAGACTTGGCAAGTCTGTAACGGTTCTTAACTTATCACAATTTAAATACGAGAAATAGTGAAAAAATCTATCATGAAGAAAAACGCATTTTCACAAGAAGTCATTTCTACGACAATCATTGCTTGAAAGCTAAATTTTAAAAAGAAGCCAAAACGAAAAAAAATAATACTTTTTGTTCTAAATAAGATAGAAAACCATGATTTAAACGTCATTTAAAACAATATATATATATATATATATATATATATATATATATATATATATATATATATATATATATATATATATATATTTATTTCATAAAATAATTTTTTTAATAGAAATTTAGAAGGTTTTGTGTCTTCCGGACCACCTTAAAGCTTCTCTGATGAGCAAAATATCATACGAAACATTACAGATCATACTCATCTCAAATTAAAATATTTTTTCACGTCATTATAAAAAAAAAAAAGTATAAAAATGATTACCCCCCCCCTTCCATGTCATTAAAATCATTCGTGAGATCAAATATAATAAATGTATATGTAAAGTTTATGAAGATGTTAATTAAAGAACAAATACACACCTATATATGTTCCCGGAAATAAATTAAACCAAGGTCTCTCCCCTTCTAACTCCACAGAAAAAGTTTCAAACAATATAAAGAGCAACATGGACAGTTAGAAAATTAATAATAATAATAATAATAAAAAAGGACAACCGAAGCAAGTTTAACCTATGCCTAAAGGCATAGCAAGTTACTAAAGCGTGAGAGTGAAATGAAACTACACACAGACACACATATATAAATATAAAAGACCATTAGAAGATGCTAACGGACTTCTTGTATCGCGGTGTTTGTCAACTACATCTAATGTGAATACGTTTATTCGAACACAATAAGTGGAAAAACCAGATTCTATAAAGCAATTACTGGTAGCTCTATCTGTGTTAAAATAAATAAAATGAAAATAAGAAAAATGTCAACCTCGTAATCAATTAAATTTCAAGTGTTTTCTCCCCTTTACATTTGTGTAAAGGTCTAATAACTGAAAAAAGACAAGGGATTGTGTAACTTGGTAGCTAAGGGATTTTTATAATTTATCTATGAGTATGTAAGTAAAATTATAACATAATTTTTGAAATAGTCTTACATAATTAAAAAATACAGTAGACTCCCTCAAATCCGCACAGCTTGGGACCAGAGGTTGTGCGGATTTTAGAATTTTGCGGATTTCTGGTCATTGCTTTGTTTACATTTTTTAAATAGTAATTTGAGTGCAATTAATAGTGCAATCGGAACTATAATGAATGCTTACAATATAATAAAATACTAAAATAAGTAACAAACTAAAATAATAAAAATTTAGATAATGTTTAAAATGATTAAAGTACTAATAGCAAAGGTCAAGTTAATAATCAATAATGTATGATTAAATAAACATTATAAAGATTAAATGAATTTTTCCAATTATTCAACTTGCTACATAAAAGTACATTACTAATTCACATCAAAACCATAAAATAACAATTTTTTTTTTTCAAGTTTAGCCAGGCTTAATAACCAAAAATCTTGATTAATGCATAAATATATTTGGTAAGAAGATTGTGATTTGTGATTACCAGTGATATCAGAAATATCTTGAATTTTTTCCAAAACAATTTATTCTTCCTTCATGAAAAAAAAAAAAAAAAAACATGAATAGAGTATTATTAAGAAAATTACAAATTAAAAAAATATATGGCAGTTGCGGAATTGAGGGAGTCTACTGTTATAAAAAAGTCAATCGTATAATAATAATGAAACTAACAATGGAAGTTAAATGTGCTAAAATTGTATTTTTCAAATGTTTTAACAAGTCTACGATAAAAATAACTTTATATGTATTATCAAATAGAGCAGAAGTCTGCTCAGACTTTTTCCTAGGATCTAGCATAAAAAAATTAGCAATTTTTTCCTTTATCTTTTATCACAAATCACTAATTTGGAAAAAGAGTACCTCATTTAAACTTAAAAAGTGAAACATATATTTGAATTTAAAGAAACGCCAATGGCTTGCTAATATTTGATGAAACTTTTATTATTATTATTATTTTATCTATTTTATTATTATTTTATGCATGAGTGAAGTCATATTAGTAAATGTATTGACATTTACTATCACTATCAGGTGTTGGAATTAACAAAAATAACTTTTAAGGCAAAATAATACTCAAAGACATGTATTAATAGGACAATAAGGCGAAAGTGGTTAATTGAACCCTTAAAAAAGTCTTTCTTTTGATTTTATTTTTTAAAAGGACTTTTACTATAACACTCTTTTCGAAACATATACTCAATTTTTACAGTAAAAACAAATTTTTTTAAGCACAAAAGGAAATAAGGATAAAACTTTAACCGATGTGCAAGAAGACCGCTTTATTAAGCAGAAAAAAAAATAATGTTTATAAGTTTAAATTTTGTGTTTTTCAAAACTTAGGAAACAATGTTAAAAAGAAAACAAATTTAAAATAATAAATGTGCGGGATTATTAACAATAAAGAACAGTTTTCCAAAAGTGTAATTCTAAATATATCTCATGACTATGTGAGGTAAAGTGATCAATATTTCAGACCAAATCTTCTTCCAGGCTATTTAGCAGTTTATTTTTAGATTTTTCACCTCATTTATAAGGGGTTTTTCTTTCACACCTTGGTAAAAGAATAGCAATATGTAAAAAACCCGATTAAAATAAGCAAGTATTTAAGTAAACACAAAATCGACCAATCAAATATTTTTTTTTAAAACAAATTTTTTTGGACATTCAAACTTGACAATATAAATAATAATTGGCATATATCTTTATAATAATTATGGCACAATTATTTATAATTACACTATAGTAATATTAAAAAAAAAAAAAAAAAATCTATATTGTTAAAGCTTGAGAAGGAATATACATTAAGATATTTCATTCAGTCAATTTTACATTAAATGTTAAATTTTTGTAACAAATAAGATAAACCAATTAAACTTTATAAAATAAAAGAAAATTCAAACAATGCGATCAAAATTTTAAAACATCCTAAAAATTTTGATTCTATTCAAATAAAATTGAAATAAATCTTTGACTTTTTAAAAATGTTGCATCTTGCATGTAGCTTATCACTTTACATACAAACAATCATAAACATAATGCAAAATCTACAACATAATAATGGAAAAGTCTGATTTATTTTGATTTTATTTGAACAGAATCTAAATTTTTAGTTTGTTTTAGTACCATATTGTTTAGATTTTATTTTGTTGTGAAAATTATGTTTTTGATTAATATGACAAGTTAAAAAAAAAAAAAAAAAAAAAAAAAAAAATAATAACTACTCCATTCAGACAAACTCTTTCAAAATTAACGGAAGATACCATCATTAGGTTTTGTAGGGTATCGCCTTACAATTTGTGAGGTAATTTACTAGTAATTAATGCAAATGTTTCACCAGTGCAGTAATACAGGTTGTTGTAGTTTGAATAAAATTTTCTTATCTGATCGTAAAAAAATATAAAAAACAAATATAATCAATTCTACTTAAATTTGTTTACTCTGAATTTCCCACTCAGAAATGCTATGGATGCAAAAATAAATAGTGTTGAATATTTACATCTAATATTTAACCACAGTACAGCTGATATAGAGTAAAATATAACAAACAGTTATACTTGAATTGTAGTGATTTTTAAAGAGATTTTTAATGCAATTTTTTAGTTTTTTAATGATGATTATTTTTAATGCAATTTTTTAGAGTTGATTTTTAGAAAGTTTGCGATAATTATTTTTTAGATTAATTTTTTTTTTAAAAAATCAAACTTTTAGCCAAATATAATAAATTTTCTCTTCTGCGATAATTTACCGCTTTTTATTGCAATTTTTTAGCGTGCTTCCGCATTTACAGCTTAACATTCATCAAAAGAATTGAATTTGAAATTTTTAACCAAATACATTTAATTTTGACTTTCGTGATTAAAAAAAAGTGCGCTTTTTTTTTTTTTTTTTTGACCTACTGCGATTTTTTGACATTCAATTTTTGACTAATATGGTAAATTCTGCCATCTTTTCAATAAAGTTCATATTCTTATTTCGTAGAGCAATTTTACAATTTTTCGTGAATTTTTTTATGTGATTTTCAGTGTGTTTTCACGATTTGCTACGATTTTTTCACATTAGTAAATGGAATACAATTTCAATCTTCTAGCCCAATATAGTATTTTACAAGCTATAATATATTTACAATAGTAAAATATAATATTACTATATATACAATAAAAATATTACTATAGTATATTTTACAAGCGGAAAATATTTTTACGCCCAACATTTTCCCAATCTATTTAAAAAATCCCCCAAAATTTTGCGATATTTTGGCTTACATATATTCTGTATTAGTGTAGAAATATTTTTTCAAAATTTCTCCACTTAAAATATATACAATAGGGCGAGTATATACCATACATATTATTCTAAGATCGATTTGTAAAGCTCTATACTTTTTTTCTATTTGTAGTGATTTTTTTTTTCCCTGTTTATAGTAATTATGTAATTCAGTGTTAAAATTTAAATCAACTGTATATTTTTCTGCAAAATTTCCTCAGATGGTTTATATTTCCCATGATCCTAGATCGAAGGATCGGACTTATTCTGCTCCCCTGGTATTTTATTTTCCCTTTTCGATGAAGCGTATTCGAAATTCGCGCAGCGATTTTTACATTTTTCACAAATTTTTATTGTGGTTTTCAGAATTTTTTCGCAATTCGCGCTGTTTTTCGACGGATACGGATTGCCACCAACATTGAGAATTTCATAAAGAACTTTAAAAATAAATAAATAAATCTAAAAAAAGGGATTTTTTTTTAAAAGCAAGTTTGGGCACATTCACAAATAAATAGATTGCTTTCATTTCAAAAAATAATAAGAATCGATTCCATAGAAATCTTAGGTCAGGTGACTTAAAAAAAAAGTCTTTTAAATATATTGATTTTACATATGAAACATTTTACCAAAATCATGGCTATAAGTGACAAAAGTTTAATAAAATTTACATTTTGGATAATTAAAAGTTTATATATTCCATGGATAATCGCCTTTTAGGTAGGATACTGTAGTGCTGTTACTGTATTTTAGTCCATAATGTATTTTAAGGTTTCAATTGTATAACGATTTATTATAAGGCCGAAGCTGATTCCCCACGGACTTTTAGAAGATATCAAAAGATCTTTAAAGGCGGTAAAAATTTAAAACTGAACAGAATTTTAATGTAAAAATTGAATACGAAATTAATTTTTATAGTGTGGCATATTCCAATTGTATAACATACATATGCTGCATACCTTCGAAATTGGTTAATAATTATCTCTAGGAATGTTTTAACAATAAGCTCCTTTTATTGAAAAAAAGAAGACGGTAGGTCTTTGTTTATAAAAATCGTAATTCTTCCTATGGTGGCTATCGTAAGTAAAGATTCAAAAGGACAGGTTTCAAACAGGGCGAACGCTGTTGACGGAAAAAAAGAAAGAAAAAAAAAATCTACAAAAGGCTGCGTTTGGTTTCCGGGCAGATATTTTTTCAACCGTTCTTCCGGCATGCTGAATACACATATTGATAGAATCGCAACACAGAGAAAAACATTTAGGGTATGTTTGACTGGGAAATTCATGAATGCAGGTACTTCGTGTAAAGGTCAATGAAATAGAAACTGCAAGATCAATGATGTTGGCAAAATTGTAATATAATTATCGGCAACTCTAAATTCCGAAAGACAGGCATGAAAAGTTGGTAAAGAGAAAAAAAGTGGAAAATATTTTCCACCCATACAGTAGCGCAAAATGCTTATAATTTAAGTGGCTTCTTAACAGCTACTTACAGGAAACGATTAAATGTAATTGCACGTATGATTGCTACATATATATTTTTTAAACTTAGAAAGTATTAACAATGCTAAAACGCTAAAAGGTATAAATCCAAATGTATCTGATCAATTTATGTGATGAACAGTCATTAATTTTCCAAAATAAATATTATTCTGAATAGTTTAGCTGTTAAATCTCCTTTCCCCATACACCTCCCTTTTTTTAATTAAAGAAAACAAATTCACGGCTAAATTGATTTTTGATTCTAATTTTGTAAATACATCTCGAAAAAGGTATCACAGAAATTACCCAAAAGTGTTGTATAAATATTCTATTCCAAAAAGAAACTTCCGTTCACTTTGAATTTGTAAACGTTAAAAAAAAAAAAAAAAAAAAAAAATCATTCCTGAAAGACACTTTGAAGAACTTCATTTACACAACATTCAAATATGTATATAAGCTCACATTTCATTATATGTCTCTTTTGCAGAACAATTCAATAATAAACTGTGAGGGTTTGAATAGGCAAAATGTCTGATTACTAAATTTTCCAGGCACACCCCCCCCCCCCCCCAACCATTATCCTTCCAAAATTTTCTTTGCATTTTTGCATCAATGCAGAGAATGTCCAAAATTGCTTTAAAAAAGGTGGAATACCTCCTTTAGGAGGAATTATTTCATGCCTGAAAAGAACTGTTTGTTGATAATGTGTTATTAAGTACTATGTATCGTTGCAAACTTACCAGATAGTGCAAGGATGATTAAAGAAACTGAAAAATAACTATCATTACTAATTAATTGAGATTAAACAAAAATTGTTTAAAGTATCCGGGTAAGAGTAAGTTTTGTAAAACTCAAAAAATCACTTCCTTTAATATCTTTCCAAAAAGCTCTCTAACACTGATTGTCGACTTTATATTTTTTCACTAAATGAAAGTTACTGATTGTACAGCGCAGGGTTGGTAAAAAACCGGGTTTTTTTGAAAAAACCCAAAAACCATGGTTTTTTTGGTTTAAACCAGGTTTTTTTTGGTTTAAACCGGGGTTTTTTTAATATGTTTTCCTGCTACATATACATGCAAATTTATGAACAAAAGTAAACATTTTTGAATATATAAGTAATAATTTGATTTAAAGGTAATTCTAATCAATATAATTATTTAATATACAATCAATTATGTAGAAAATTGAAATTCTTTAAAATCTAAACATTTTTAGAAAAAGCTGTGTCTTATATTTCATAAATAAAATGTGCTACATAATGAAACATTGATACCCTGAAAATCTTAATGAACAATCTTTTGATTACTAGCACTATAAATAAATATATGATATAGATTCATCTATAAAACTTCATATATATTATTTTCAAATGGTTATTCAAAATAATTAATTTGAAATACTTGTTATATGTGATGTCTGATTTTTTTTTGTTAGAAGACTGCATGAGTTAATTATCTTTTATTGAAAAATAAAGCTTTTTATAAAGAATTTTTGGAAGGATTTGAATTTAGCAGTAGAGTCTTTACACATTTCAAGCATTGTGTTTTCTAAAACTACCAGTTAAAAGATGACTGTTAAATAAACAAAAATATCTATTTAACAGCTTTTTACATTATTGAAAAACATTGATGTTAAAATATACAGTAGCTTTATAAATGCTGTCATCTACCAAAGAATTTAAACAGCCATCGGACTGCATGCTCTATTATAACACTTAGTATTTTTAAACATCTAAACTAAAAATTGCATTTTTTAGGCATTTTTATGAGACTTTTTTTCTATTACGTCTCAAGCAAACCTTGTCTTGCCCCCCCCCCTCCCCCCTTTCTGCCAATTTTCTTAACTGATCTAAGTAATGGGTTTGGTTATGCAATAGAAGATTTAAATATATCTTTTGCATATTTTAGTTAAATGTAAACAGGTGCTTTACTAGTGTCTAATTTTTCAATGTCTTCTTATTCGACTTCATATCTTGAGTTTTTTTTTTATTCTTAAAAAATAATCACTCCAATCAAGAAAAATTTCTTTTAGAGCTTGACTGAAATTTTAAAGATCATTTATGTCATTATCTGTACATCTGCGTTTCTCAAAGGAAAATATTTTTTAAATCTAAATATTGCATATTTTTCATCTATTTTATTTTTGCTAAATTTACATGATTTAAGTGTTTTCTGTAGAGTTTCAGATATGTTCATCAGTGCATGAAATATGCATTCTACATGTATACTAACATGACCTTGACTAGACTCACTATGTCTTATGGTGACTATTGAGATAAGACTTAAAAATAGAAATTACTTTCATCCAATAATTTGAAACACTTAAATTACAAGAATGAGAAAATATTATATTAGATTTGTTCTAAAAAACCAATTGGTTTGAACTGTGCCAACATAGCTGGCGAAAGAACAAAATTATAATGCAAAAAAAACCCAATCCCAATGTAAGAATGCAAGAAAAACGAAGGCTTGTTAAAATCACTAATCACAGAGCAAATAAAAAGCTCATTGCCAATTATTCAATAGCATACATAACAAAAAGAATTTCTGAAATGATGAAATCCTTAGTAAATCTTAACTAATCAAGCAATTTAAATAAAAGTGCATTTTTAACTCGATTCTGCCCTTCTGGCTATATATATATATATATATATATATATATGTTTTACAAATAATGGTTACATATATATATATACATATAGGCCTTAAAAAAGAAAAAGAAAGAAAGAAAACTGATTAGTTTTTTCTAACTAGCTAATTTTAGAAAAAATAGTTATTCTGCCATATAGATTTACAGCTTACAAGAAAAGTTGAGTTGATTAAAATTTTTTGTCCTTTTAGAAACTTATTAATTCATCATTTTTCTACAGCTTTGCTTGTAGCTTCTTCATAATTTGGATTTTGCATTTTTCAATAATGTGTAAAATAAAACATTTGGATAAAAGAATAAAAAAACCAGGTGAAAAAAACCAGCATGGTTTTTTTTAAAAACCAATTGGTTTAAACCATGGTTTTAACCACGGTTTAAACCAACTTGGTTTAAACCAAACAGCCTTGGTACAGCGGTAAAGTCTTTGGTAAATTTATCTTTTATTTTATGTCTACAGAACATGTCAATTTTAACACCTTAAAATGGCAGTTAAAATTACGCATAAAGTTTTTATTATTATTATTATTACATAATTTACAAATTATTTTGATTTTTTTCATGTTGTAGGCGATACTTACATTTTTAATACTTTTTACAAAAAAAAAAAAAAAAAAAAAAAAAAAGGAAAAATTTAGGCAAAAACCATCTCGAACAAAGTCATTTCGACTACTTTTAGTAGTAAATCGCAAATTGCAAGTTGAAAACAGAAAAAATAAATAAATAAATAAATATCGCGATTCTTTACATTTAAAATAAGCACTTTAAAAAATAAAATAAGGCCCCTGTTCCTGCAAGGGTAGACATTCGCGAGCTAATGCTAAAACTATAGGGAGGTTATTTTCTAATATCTCGATTGCATTTCGACATGTTTAAATATTTCTTTTCTTTCTATCTTTTATGCATTGGATAGCTAAGGTCTACCTTTACATCGCACCTTTTTTACTTTTTCGATTTTGGTTGCGGATATTATTTGGAATGACACTCATTTTCGGAACCGGTTTCGAAAGTGGAAATAACTTTGTAAGAAATGTCAGCACCCAAAATCGAAAGAGTAAAAAGAAACGATGTAGAGATGACCTCAACTGGGCCATTCCATGCCAAATCAACCAGTGACTCAACTTGATCCTTTTAGATTTCGATGAAACTCTCCGGAATCGCTCTGCCTGATGATATAAATCAGAATATATGTTTACAGTTTTTCTTTTCGCATAAAATTTTTATATAATTAATTATTTAAATTTTGAAAAATCGTCATTTTTTGGCTTGCTTACATGTTCTTAATTTTGAATTTCTCAAGTTCTATCAAAAGTAGAAAATTTTATGACCACTCACTTTAAAGAGGAGTTTATAAGGTACAATTTGATATGCAAGTTAACAGCGCATAGTTAAAAAAAAAATAATAAAAAAAATAAAATAAATAATTTAAAGTTTTTTTTTTAGAGTTATTTTTAAAAATTTTGAAAAAATTGTATGCGTTGTAATATTATAAGCTTAAAATTCTGAAATTTTTAGAGTGGGATCACTTCAATATGCTCTAATTTATACCATCATAGATAATGATCCCTGGCAGTTTCATTGAAATTTGAAATGGTCAAGTTGAATACTGATTTTTTTTGTTTGATTTGACATGGAATCACCCAACTACCAAATAAAGAAAAAAACTAATAAGGGAATCTTACCAGAATGAACTTGTATACAAAATTTTAAACAAATCAGATAATTCTGCATTAAAACTCATTCTTTTAAATTCAAAGGAAAATCCCCCCCCCCCCCCAATATCCTCTCTTTGTAGTTAACCAACGAACCCCCAAATCTGGGAAAACACCTTATCAAGATTAACCCATATAAAATATTTGAAACAAATCTGATAATTCTGCATGAAAAACCCATTTATCTGAATTAAGAGTTGATTACCCCCTGTTCCCCAATGTATATTTAACTAATGAGTCCCACAACTAATCAGGGAAGCACCATATTGGAATGAATCTACATACAAAATCGAATAATTCAGTATAAAAAATTCATTTATCTAAATTAAGAAGGGGGAGAGATTCCTTCCGTTTATATTTAACCAAGTACCAACCTCTACAACTAATCAGGGAGGCGTGTTATTAGAAAGGACCTATATGCAAAATTTGAAGCAAATGGGATAATTCCGCATGAAAAACCCATTTACCTAAATTAAGGGGATTAGCCCTCGTCCCCCCTTTATACTTAACAATGAACTACCAAAACTAATCAGGAAAGCACCATAGTAGAATGAAGCTACATACAAAATTTAAAATAAATCTGATAATTCTACAGAAAATCCCATTTATCGAAATTAGGGGAGGCATTAGCCTCCTTACCACCTTTATACCTAACCAATGATCTCCCAAAACTAACCAGAGAAGAGCGTTATCAAAATAAACCTATATACAAAATTTAAAGCAAATCCAATAATTCAGTACGAAAAACCCATTTATCTAAATTAAGGAGGGATGGGGGGTTTTAGTCCCCTGTTCTTTTTATATTTAACCAATAAAAACTCAAAATTTATCAGGGAGCATCTTATCAGAATGAACCTATATACAAATTTTGAAGTAAATCTGATAATTCTGCACGGAAAATTCATTTATCTACATTAAGGAGTAGGGGAGGGGAATTAGCTCACCATTCTTCTCTTTATGCTTAATGTACCACCAAAATTAATCATCACGTAATTTTTGATGACAAAAAGAAAACAGCAGAGGTCAGATTTTTTTTTTTTCCTTTCCCCCAGATAATATTGAAAAATTTTAAATTAACGAAAAGTCGGAAGAATCTCATCCCAGTAAAAGTTTTATAAAGAGCCTCTTCTGAAATGAAAATTTTTGTTAAAAACCCTGTTAAAAAAAAAAAAAAAAAAAAAAAAAAAAAATAATAATAATAATAATAAAAAATGTGAAGAGTTCTGTAAAGAACCCAATTTCTTACTAAATAGATTCTTGACCATGCACAATTCATAGCTTCTCATTTTCAAAACCTTCTACGACTTTTATAAATATTTATGCAATTTAAAAAATAATAAAATGCTGATTGCAGGATATTGAATTTTATGCTCAACAAGATAAAAAGACGATGATTTGCAGAACTGACTTTGAGATTCCTCATCAGCATAATTATTAGTTTAATATTAATTTTACGTTGCAAATTATTAGAGCCGTACCGAGTACTCGGTAAATACTCGGTATTCGGCCTACTCGGCCAATTTGCCGAGTACTCGGTATTCGGCCAAATTTTGGCCGAGTACTCGGCCAATACCGAGTAGTTGTAAGAATTTCATTTTTTAAGCATATGAATTTATAACTGATCTGTAAAAAGTTATTTGAATATCAATGTATAATATATGTAGTAATTCATAAATCTATTTACTCTGTATTTAACAATTTCACAATCTGCAAAATATAAAAAAAAAGTTAAGAACAAAATCCCTAAAAAAATTTCACATTTATACAAATACTTTTTTATATATAGGAAAACAGAAAAGACTTATTTTGGATAAAGAAACTGAAAATACAATAAATGCAATAAAAAATTAATAATTAAATTTATTATATTTCAAATTATGGTGCAAAAATACCAAACATTCTACATTATCAGTAGACAGGGCATTTCTTTTACTACTATAAATTTGGCCGGCCTCTATTACGTTCAGAATAAACAGCTGTTGAAGGTGCATATAAGAGTTTTTTTGCAAGGTTGCACATAATCGGAAAAGTTCCCCCCCCCCCCCCTCTCACCATGCAAATGGAGCGTCAGTTTACATGTCTTCTGTTAAGAAAGCCTGTATCTCTTTTTGTACCAATTCTTCATGCGGTGATTTTAAACTAGTACTAGTGCCACAATCTTTTTGTTCATTCACAATTACCTCAAAATATTGTCAGAAAATAGATGAACTTTTTGCTAGCATTTTCTCTTTTGGTTCGTCGACATTAGCATTCTCATATTTATTTTTTGTTTCTTTGGTGGATTTTAAAAAAGTTCTAGATCATCTAAACTCATCAATTTTAGAGCTTGCTTTTTAAGGCAATCTTAATTTACACATTTATAATTTTCATTGAAAAAGGTTAGTTTTTTACTGAGATATTTAAAAAATATTAAATTAAAAATAACATAATATAATCTGTACACAGGAAAGATGAAAAGAAACTGCAAAGCCAATACATTTTTTTTAATCAAAAGAAAATAAGGTACAGACAGTTAGAAAATAAATATGAAATGTTTGCATTATTCAATGAATTGTTACAGTAACCAATAAACATTTTTATTTTTGATAGACAGACTTCAATGGTTGAAATAAATTGGAGGATTAAAATGTTTAAATTTTATATTAGTTAATAACTAGTTGTCATGTATCAATTCAACTTTTTTATTAGTTTTGAACTGTCAAAAATTGTCTTTAAAAGGTGCACAAATAATTTTCAAATTTAATGAGTTATTTTATTTATAGTATGTATGTATATTATATGTACACACAGGTGTTGATATGTGTACACAGGTATATTTATATATATATGTACACCTAAGCTCACATTATGCGCACATCAGTGTTTTATTTTCTTATTATACATCTACTCGGTACTCGGCTACTCGGCCAAAGTACTACTCGGTACACCACTACAAATTATACATGGCAAAACAGACTTATTGAGGTTAAAGGTTGTGAGTAAGGTGGGCTAGAAATTAATGCTATCAATTTTTTATGTTGTGATCATGGACACTTAAAGACATAGCATAACAGCACTCTGCAAACAAGCAATTTTATTTTCCCTTTTTAAATAACTGAAAATAAGACAATGACATATTACAATTATTATTCTAAGAGTTCTAATATATTGAAGGAAAATCAGGATTGCCAGTAACGGATGACATCAAAAATCACCAGTTCAATTTATTTACATGCTGAAGTAAAAGAGTATATTATCAGTGTTTATTATCAAAGCATATTGTTATAATTAATATATCATCTTCTAAAAATATTCGCAGATAAGATTTTTTATTCATTTAATTAAAAAACGATAATAAAAAGGCATTACATATCCCAAAAAATTATATGCACTTTTGATATTATAAAGAAATAAATCACATTCTAATAATCTTAAAGCTTTCTTGCACTTCAAATTAGTGAAAGCGCAGTTACCATCATTTAATTTCCCAGCTATTAATGTATAAAAGTAAGAATATTCCTTAAAATTACAATAATATATATTTTTTCTACCAAGTCAAGAAAAACGTCAATATTCTATGACTGCTACAAAAAAGAACTACAGAAGAATAAAATTTAGAGAGTGAAATCTAGCCAAAGTTTGACTACACAGTTTTTTCTCGCATTGCTTTTTATTTATGATTTTTATTCATTAATAAATATTATAAATTAAATATCATGCAGGCTTATGCTGTTATTTGATAAAGATATAAAAAGTAAAACAGTAATCTAAAGACATTTTAAATAAGAAAAGAATTGCAATAGTTTAAGAGCATGTATCAAATTTGAGGTATAGCTTACAAATGAAACAGAAGAGTATGACAAAACGTCTTTCAACGACAAGAAAAAAAAAAAAAAAAAAAAAAAAAACTTACTGTTGGCTGGCTTTTTGTTGTTTCAATTTTAATGTCATCAAGAATTTATATCCATTTTTGTTAGAACAAAAAATCCTAGAAAGGCAAAATACAAATCAATTATAATGAGTACAGTAAGGAATACTACATACAAATGGTATACAGGGTGAGTCATAAATATCGAAACAATAGGCTATCTCCTTAAATATTGCCCTTAGACCCATACTTCCAATTGCAAAAATTCATAAAAAAAGGTGAAATTTTTGATAAGATAAATTTTGACTCCATGTGGGGTCTAGTTGAAAAAATAAGTAAATTAAATTTTTATACGACTACCATAGGATAAAAATTCCAATTAGGAAAACTTTCCTTATTCAGTCCTGAATAAGACACAAAAAGTTGCATCTTCATATATTCAAAACTCGCAAAGTTATACCCGTTTAAAAAAATCATCAGGTTTCAAGGGATTAGACACAAAGTGAAATGTGCGCAATTCAAAAAACAATGTTACTTTAACAATTCTAAAAAACGCGTAAAAAGTTTTTTTTTTTTTTTTTTTTTTTTTTTTTTTTTTTTTTTATAGTTAGAATTTTGATTTTTTTTTTTTTCTTTTTTGTGATGGTTAGCCATACAATTTGCCAAGAAAATCACATCCTAAAATTTCTCATACAATTTATAAAAGTTTCATGTGGTTAGTACTGGTTTAAATGGGATAGTTAAAAATCATTATAACTCGTAACATTATTTATCGGTTTTCAATTTCTTTCCATTTAATTAAAGATAAAAATCTGATTTTAGTTTTGTTCCAGGAATTTTGTTTTTTAATATTAATTTTAAAACTATTAAAAATATTTATTGAATAAATAATATAACTTTAAAAAAAATCATATTTTCAGCAGTAAATATTTTTTCAAATTTGCCGAAACAAAACTAATGTAAAAAAAAAAAAATAAATAAAAAAAATAAATAAAATAAAATAAATAAATAAATAATAATAATAATAAATAAAAAATGACGTATTTTAGGTTCTTTTTGTCTTTAAAAATTCTTAACATTTAATAATTTAAAGACAAGAAATAGTGGGGGAAAAATCATTATGCAGAAAAACGAAGTGTACTGTTTAAATGTCCGTGAGTTATTTAAAAGAATGCTTTTTCTAAGACGCAGATTAAGTTTCTTTTTAGGTAGATTTCGTATGAAATACTACCTATTGCATTCTCTCCCATGTTGGAATTTCTGAAAAAATTTTGCGGATCTACACGAATCATGACTCCTAGACCCCAAAACTACCATCAGTAAAAAAGTTTATCTATCTATCTATCTATCTATCTATCTATCTATCTATCGGTGTATATCACTTTCTTCTAGACACGATAACTTTCATAATTATGCTCAGATCTTTTTCAAACTTTTACATAAAATCAAGGAGCTTAAAATCTCGGTCGAGTTCGTTAATGGGCAAAATCGGACCAAGGGGGTGGAAATAGGGAGGGTTTTTGTGAAAACAGAAAAAACGCGATAACTTCTTAATTAAAATAGATATCGAATCAGTTTAAAGTTTATATTACTTCTAAGAAATGGGCAAAAAGTTTGCGCATGACAGATTTTTGATAAAGTTAAAAATGGGTTCAAGGGGCGAAAAAAACATGGTTTTTTGGGAGAAAAAAATTCATAACTTCGTCAATTCTCAAGATATCAAATCCAACTAAATTTTATATAAATGTACTCAATATTATCTAAAACTTTTGTATCTACAAGTTTTTGATAGGACCAATTTTTACCGATGAAAAAAATTAAAAACGAAAAGAAAAAAGGGGGAGGAAAAAGAAAAAAAATCCATAACTTACTCAATTCTTAAGCAATCAAATCTAATTAAATTTATTTTACATCTTCACAATAATATCTACAACTTTTATATTAACAAGTTTTTCATAGAACCAATTCTTATAGCAAAAATAAATGAAACAAAAATAGGAGTTGGAGAAAAAACCTCAAATCCAAACTGCTTACATTCTGACTCATTTTAAAATTCATTTTTGATTTTAAACGCATCCAAATGACAGATCCTCTTATTTAGAAACTATATAATGCGACGTTTTTGCCAGTTTTTTGATAAAGGCACAATATATTTTTAAAAAGGCTGCCAAAAAGGGTATTTTGATCAGAATTTCCCGAAGTTGTCAATGAAAAATTGAGGAAGTATAACAAATTGCGTTTTTTCTGAGTCATTTTTAAATTCATTTTTGTTCTCAAACCCTTCGAATTTACAGGTCCTCTTATTTAGTAACTATGTAATTTGTAATATGACGGATTGGCCAGTTTTTTGATAAAGGCAGAATATATTTTAAAAAAGGCTGCCAAAAAGGGTATTTTGAACAGAATTTCACGAAGTTATCGTGATTGAAATTTGAGGAAATTTAAGAAATTGCGTTTTTACCGAGTCATTTTTAATTTTTTTTTTTTTTTTTGTTCTCAAACGCATCCAATTTACAGGTTCTCTTATTTAGGAACTGTATAATGTGACGAGTGGCCATCTTATTGATAAAGGCAGAATATATTTAAAAAAAGGCTGCCAAAATAAGCACTTTGCACAAAATTTCCCAAAGCGATCATGATTAATGAACTGTGGGTATTCCAATAACAAATTGGTTATTTTATGACTCATTTTTAAATCCAATTTTACTCTGAAACGCATTCAAATGACAGTTTTTTGTTACTTAGGAACTATATAATGTGCGTATTCGTCGATTTTTTGATAAAGGGTGAATATATATTTTTTAAAATCTGTCAAAGTAAGCACTTCGCAAAAAAAATTTCCCAAAGCGATCATGATAAAAGAATTGAGGCTGTATTCAAATAACAAATTGTTTATTTTATGACTCATTTTTAAAATCAATTTTCCTCTCAAACGCATTCAATTGACAGTTATTTGTTATTTAGGAACTGTGTAACTACTGTGTATTGGTCAGATTTTTGATAAAGGCTAAATATATATTTAAAAAAATCTGTCAAAGTGGGCACTTCGCACAAAATTTCTCAAAGCGATCTTGATTAAAGAATTGTGGATGTATTAAAATAATAAATCTGTTATTTTATGACTCATTTTTAAATTCAATTTTGTTGTCAAACGAATTTAATTAACAGTTTTTTGTTATTTAGGAACTATATAATGAGCATATTGGTCAATTTTTTTAAATAAAGTAAGAATATAATTCAAAATATGTTGCCAAAATAGGCATTTTAGTAGAATTTCGTTTAAGATGATTTTGATAAAACCAGTTCTTACAGAAAAATGAAATTAAAAAATTTTTAAAAGCGGCTGAATAAAGTAGTTAAACTGGGTTTATCTCTAATCTTTTTTTTTTTTTTTTTTTTTTTTTTTTTTTTTGTTGAGATGAAAACTTTTCGAAATCTACCTCCGCCTATAGGCCATGCCGAAAGGGATTTTTTTAAAATTTAGATCTGACAACTTCAGGCTTTTTATCGTCCTGGAGATTATGTTAAAAAATCTATATTCTGGGCCCAGGCCGGGCCAAGACAGAGATGTTACTTTTTTCTGAAGACTCGCCAGGCCGGGCCTCACGTAATTTTCATAAACGAGGGGACTGCTTCCTTCTTCCTGTGTGTACACTGGACGAAATTTTCAATCCAGTCTCGACAAAAACCGTGCTAAAATCACTGCCTCTGGCTGAATTAATACGCGCATAAAATAAATAATTTTTTTTTTTTTACGAAATCAACTATACTCAATCTAATACTCAACTAATACTCAATGAAAACTAATACTCAATCAACTTTTTTACGAAAAGCACATAGATTTTTAAATCTTTATTTTACCCAAAGAAAAAAAAACTTAAAATTAAATACAATAAAACCAGTGAAAAAAATATGCCTATGACGGAACTCTGTCTTAAACAAGAAGTATGTTGATTAGGTCTGCACGGGCCGAAATTTCCAGGCCCGAGCCCGATCCGAAAGTTAAAATTTCGGCCCGAACTCGGCTCGGCCCGGTCCGGAAAAAAGTTTAAAATTTGGCCCGAACCCGGCCGGACCCGAGTAAATTTCTACAGAACATTGATCTTTACTCTTACGGAAGAGTTCTGACCAAAAAAACTTATATTAGTCTCTTTTTTTTTCCATGTTTGTAGTCTCCATTTATGCAGAAGTGCCGTAGGCTGCGATATTTACGTTTTTAATGAACCTTTGTTTGTTGTATGTAAATGTTTCAGTTATCATTAATATTATTAATCATATTCCATGTAATGGAAACAAAAATCTAAAAAATGGTATATGGTAAAAGTAAAATTTCCTAATACAAAATCTCTTTAGAAGAAAAAAAATAAAAAATAAAAAAAATACGTTCCTTTCTTAACAGATGTAAATAATATTTTTTTTTTTCTCGCGTATTGTATTCATTTTGCGTGGATGAACAGTTTAAAACAGACTCGCAGTTTTCAGTTTAAAAGAAAATTCTGTTTTTTTTTTTTTTTTTTTTTTTTTTTTTTTTTTGTGTGTGTGTGTGTGTGTGTGTGTGTGTGTGTGTGTGTTTAATTCTATTTTAAAACGCCTAGTAATCTACGATACTTTAAAAGAAATAAATTCTAATGTTTAGTTGTAGAATAATGACGGCTTAAAAGTATATGCCTTTTTTGCAAAAATTTTTGGACAAAGCCAAATTTTAATTATTTATGAAGAGCCGAGAAAAGGATTTTCATATAGTAAGATTCAATAGGAACTGATTATTTTGGTCCGTAAAACTAGGAAGAATGAAATCAGTCTCGGCTTCGTGCGAAAAAAAAGTTAGGCCCGGTCCGATACTCTAGCAAAAAATTTAAGGCCCGAGTACGGCCCGGCCCGAATCTTCAGAAGTAAGGCCCGGCCGTGCAGACCTCTATGTTGATCCATTCAAAATAAATACAATATTACCTGAGAAAAAAAAATAAACTTCAATTACATCTCCTAGGAAGGGCATCTGTTATAACATTTTTTCTTTCCGATGTGACTCCCTCTTAAAAGGTTTTACTGCATAACATTTTTCAAAGTCTCCAACTCCAACGCATGGGATATGGATTAACGATATATAAGTGATTTAGAGATTCATTGATAAAATAAATATATTACAGCCTTTGGCGCTTCTTTAATAATAAAAAGTATAAATATAAACAAGTTGGAAATTGCACGTGAACGTAGCAAATGAGGTGCGTTCGTACGATAACGAAGTTTTAAAAATATCCAGATCTTGCTGATATAGTAGAGCGTACTTCGGATACAGTATAGTAGTCGAAATCTTTGTGTTTGTAAATATGCAGGAAGTAATTTTTATTACACCTCAGCAACGTATATCTTATTCATAAAATGTGAAATAGTTGAATATAATTAAAACACGCCCCAAACAATGTTTCCCCGTATAGCATTATCTAGTGGAATACTTTTGTGTGGCCCTGTAATTTAATAATAAAAATTCTTTGCATCACAAATTGTACAGAATGCATATTTTAATATATATTTCATAGATTCATGCCAATTCTATTATGTTCAAATGAGTGTAACATCATAAAAATGCATTTGAATCTTTTTTTCCCATTGACCGTAATGTAATGGAATACCTTTGATTGTCCCTGTAAATGATTTATGCATCCGACTTTCATAACATTTGAAATGACTCGATAAAATTACATAATAATTATATGTTTTAAATTTCAAACGATTAAAATGCATTTGAAATTTTTTTCCCCATTGACCGTAATGTAACGGAATCTTTTTGATTGTCCCTGTAATTGATCTATGCATCCAATTTTCATAACATTTGAAATGACTCGACAAAATTACGCAATAATTATATGTTTTAAATTTCAAACGATTAAAATGCATTTGAAACTTTTTTCCCCATTGACCGTAATGTAACGGAATCCTTTTGATTGTCCCTGTAATTGATCTATCCATCCGATTTTCATAAAATTTGAAATGACCCGACAAAATTATGTTATAATTATGTATTTTAAATTTCAAATGATTCGGTTGGGTAGTTTTTGAGTTGACAGACGGACAGACAGACAGACAGACAGACGGACAGACAGACAGACAGACGGACGGACTGAGCGACAACAATAGGTGCTACGTATTTACATAATTACGAACGCACCTAAAAACGAAAAGCTATAAAAGACATTTTTGGTCAGAACTCCTCCATACGAAACAATTTTAAATACTTTGTAGAAATTTGCGGCTGAACCGGGCTATGATTTAAACTATTTTCCAGACCGGTCCGAACTTTTCCCCCTATGGGTCGGTTTGGGACCTGACTTAGATATTTCGATCCATGCACACCTCCAGTCAGGGTTTGAAAAAACCCGGGTTTTTTTGAAAAAGCCCAACCCACTGGGCCCAGTAGTCTAAAACCCGGGTTTTTTCGGGCTTTTTCGAAAAAACCCGGGTTTTTTCAAGTTTTATCAAAATGTTTTAGACACCTCTTCACATTTCTAATTTTCACATGCATAGTACCTAAATTTTTCATTTATCTGTGGAACAAAGGTATAATTTTGCATTAAGTATAGATTAACAATAGAAATAAATATATAAAAAGAAAATATAAATATATTTAAAAAGATTATTTTGTATCTCATAGAACTAGATTACTGGAAGAATGATATATTAAATCAAGTGCAACTGAATTTCTTTATATAAATCTTAAGTTAAACAGACTAATTTATACAATTTCTTTAATTTACTTCAATAGAAATCAGTTTAAAGCAGCAACATTTATGTAAATATTTTTATTTTTGTGAAGAAAAAAATAGAATTCACACATATGTATGCATATATATATATATATTTACTACAATTTAAACAACATTTATATTGCAATAGTATTAAATTGGATTATCTAAAAGTCAATGTCAGTCATATCTATAAAGTTAGATCGTAAATGGCAATACACTTTTACTAGTTTAGTTTTGCTTTTGTATGCCATCTGTAAGCAATCTTTTAAAGTATCTGGATACATTTTAGATTAGATTTTATTAGGGTTTTTGGATATTATCAAGGTTATTTATGTTAAAGAAATATGGTTCAGAATGTTTGAAAACAAGGTACTTATATTACTAAATACAATTTAAAATAACTAATTGATTACAAAAAGTTTATGAGGTTAAAGGTTAAAAGGTTATGACAATAATAAACATTATAATATGCTTTTACAAAAATTAATAATTAGTAATAATTTTAACAATGAAATTATTAAAGTACTATACTAAAACTTTTTCACTCTTTTTGTTACAACAAGATTCCCAGCAAAACATGACTGGCAAATTTCTTGACTTTCTATGACCAAATCTCAAAAAATTCCCTGACTTTCCCAAACCAAATCTAGAAAAATTCTCTGACCAAACGAGCATACAGCAAAATTTTATACTTATTTTCACAATCTTTTGCCAAAATTAGCAATGTTTTTCTGCAATCATACTTCAATCTTTTTTTTTTTTTTTTTTTCCCCAACTGTGATGAATTTTGTGTCATTTTTCATTTTTTCACTCAAATGTTTTCCATGACTTTTTTAGAAATTATTTGTAAATTCCCTGACTTTTCCTGTATATTTTGAGATTTTCCTGACTTTCCATGATGCTGGGAACCATTATAATCTGTCACCATTTTTGTGTTGAAAATTACTGTATAAACTTTCATTGAATTTCAAGAATAAGGAACTGATAAAGAGTAGCTTTACTTGCCAGGGAGGGTATTCTTTTCGGTTGAAAATACTGGAACAGTTGTATAATACCATTTCAATTGTACAACTCAAATTTACTTTTGACCTACAAAAACAATCACCCATCCCATTTCATCAAACTATTGAATCATTCCAGAACTTTCTGTAGGTAGTTAATTTCACTAGTATCACCTTTTGGAGCTATTGTGAAAATTCCTGTAATGACCCTGTGTGCTGTACACGGGGTGTATCAATGTGCCCCAGTTCCCCCTACATTAAGATTTAAAGCCCTTGGGTGCATTTTAAAATATATAGCCCATGAAAATCTTCCTTATTTACAAACTAATTTATTTTATGGTCATTTTATCAATACTTAGAAATTCTTTTAAATATGGTTAGTTTGAAATATATTTAAATTGGCATTTATCTTTCCATTCTCATATCTTAGATTAAATAATGATACAGTTGTAAAAACACGAGAAAATTTGAAAAAACCCACAAATGGGTTTTTGATGGGTTTTTTCAAGTGGGCCCGCCCGAAAAAACCCGGGCGGGTTTTTTCGGGCTGGGCCCACTTTGGCGAACCCTGCCTCCAGTGCAGACTACCAACTTATTTTGAAAACAAGTTTAGATTTAATTCAATACGCTGCTTGTTATGTCCAAATGGAGGCACTGTCTTAAATCAATATTTAATAATAGATAATTTATAGACAATCCCTCACTTTGTTTGAAAATTAGCCCAAAACTATTCGTTTTCAGGCATGGTACAAGGTAAACTGGTGTAAGTCACGAATCTTTTAGAATTTCGAATTTTAATATCTCTGTCAGGTTTTTAGACATTTAGATGAATTTTTTTTTTTTTTTGTTTTGTTCAACTTGGGAATGGTTAAGGAATAATTTCTTAATTGGGAATTTTGCTCTACGGGGGCCGTATAAAAATTTAATTTTCGTATTTTTTCATATAGACCCCCCTCCCCACATGGAGTTGCAACTTATCTTATCAGAAATTTCACCCTTTTTTATGAATTTTTGCAATTGGGAGTATGGGTCTAGGGGCAATATTTAAGGAGATAGTCTATTATTTCGATATTTATGACTCACCCTGTATAATGCATTGAAATTAAAAGTAAAAAACAATATTACATACAAAAATCATTTAAAAACAAAATTTCATGCACAAATTACATAGAAAAATCAGTTAAAAATAAAATTATGATATTCTAGTTGTATTCTATATTGTCACTAATTAATGGACATATGGATACAGCCCCTCAACATTTTGCTTCATTTTGGGAATAACGAATTTTGAACTTTATTCTATCAACGATCAATTTCAGAATTTTCAAAGCATGTTTCTAAAACTTTCATAAAAGTTGCTCTATACATTTAGCTAATACAATATGCAAATGAAATTTTTATAGCGTTCACCCATACACAGTAAAAAATTATTTAGTAAACCTGTTCATTTTTCATACAATTTTTATCATTTTTAAATGCTGATTACAGGGTATTGTGCACAATGTTGTTTGTCATATTTCCAAAAAAAAAAAAAAAAAAAAAAAAAAAAAAAAAAAAAAATTATATATACACTATATTGCCATTGATTATGGGACACTTGCGATTAGACATTTTACTAAATATCTAAAAAAATACATGAGGAATCATCTCGAAACTCTTAGTGTATAAATATAATAGTATACGTCATACATCTCCCTGAAGAGTTTTTACCGAAACTCCATAGGGGACCGTCAACAAATTAAAAAAGAATGAATATCTTTTGAATAACCCTGTCAAAACTAATGTAGCAAAAGCGCTCAAACTTTAGATTATGATTGAATGCCTTATTGTAATACACTGTGCTCATTTTTATGCAAATAGCATGCATACTCGCAGAGTAATCAAGATTTTTATAAAAATGGTCCCAAATTTTTCCAAGTTTTTTCCTTATAATTTTCAGAGTTCTTAATATAAAACAATATTTTTTTCAGAAAATATGACAAACAACATTGCACACAGTACCCTGTAATCAGAATTAAAAAATAATGAAAATTGTACACAAAATAAGTTGGTTTACTAAATAATTTTTTACTGCGCATGCGTCAACGATATCAAAATTTCATTTGCATATTATGTTAGCTAAATGTATAGAGCAACTTTTGTGAAGGTCACAAAATCATAACTTGAAAATTCTGAAAATAATCGTCAATTGAATAAGTTGAAAATCCGTTATTCTCAAAATGAAGCTAAAACAAGAGGGGTTGTATCCATATATTCATTGATTAGTGTCAATATAGAATACACAATACGGGATGTTACGACTACTTTTGGATAAAATCCCTCATTTTTTTGCTTCATTTTGGAAACAACGGATTTTGTCCTTTTTCTATATACGATTACTTTCAGAACTTTCAAGCTATAATTTTGAGACTTTTACAAAAGTTGCTCTATACATTTAGCTAACATAATATGCAAATGAAATTTTGATATCTTTGACGCATGCGCAGTAAAAAATTATTTAGTAAACCTACTCATTTTTCATACAATTTTCATTATTTTTTTATTCTGATTACAGGGTACTGTGTGCAATGTTGTTTGTCATATTTTCTGAAAAAAAATATTATTTTATATTAAGAAATCTGAAAATTATAAGGAAAAAACTTGGAAAAATTTGGGACCATTTTTATAAAAACCTTAATTACTCTGCGAGTATGCATGCTATTTGCATAAAAATGAACACAGTGTATTACAATAAGGCAGTCAATCATAATCTAGAGTTTGAGCGCTTTTGCTACATTAGTTTTGACAGGGTTATTCAAAAGATATTCATTCTTTTTTAATTTGTTGACGGTCCCCTATGGAGTTTCGGTAAAAAATCTTCACGGAGATGTATGACGTATACTATTATATTTATACACTAAGAGTTTCGAGATGATTCCTCATGTATTTTTCTAGATATTTAGTAAAATGTCTAAAATCGCAAGTGTCCCATAATCAATGGCAATATAGTGTATATTATGAATTCAGCAAATTATAAGCAAAATACTTGAGAAAAAATGGGACTCTTTTTATAAAACCCTTAATTTTTCTACGAGTATACATGCTATTCACATAAAAATGAACACAGTTTATCACAATAAGCCACTTAATCATAATCTGCAGTTTAAACGCTTTTGCTACATTAGTTTTGACAGGATTATCCAAAAGATTTGTTCTTTTTCAATTTGTTGACGGTCCCCTATGGAGTTTCGGGGGGGGGGGGAATCTTCACGGAAAAGTACGACTTGTAGTATTATGTTTATACACTTAGAGTTTCAAGAGAATTCCTCATTTTTTTATTTTTTTATTTTTTCAGATATTTAACAAAATGTTTAAAATCGCAAGTGGCCGGTCACTTTTGGACATATAGTGTATATAATTAAATAAATTATAATATGAAATAAATATAATTAAATGTTCTGTCTATCAATAACTTAAGAAAAGATTGTTTGTTAATTTGAATATTTACACATATATATCTTCATTTTATTTTATTAGTTTAATTATTTAGAACAATTTGTTTAAGTTAAATTTTATTTTTATACATAAAATAGTTATTTTTTTTTCTTTATTTGAGCACATTATTTCAAGATTTTAGCTGTAAGTTTAGCCTTAATCATTTTTTATGTTAAAATAAGACAGAATAAGACTAACAGTAAAACAATATAAAAATAAAAATATGAAGTATATTATTTATATGCAATTTTATATATTAAATTATAATGCTCTTTTCACCAGATACTTTTGTTTTCAAAAATTGAAAGATTTCATTTGATTAGTTTGAATTATTTTTTAATATAATGATACTTTTTAATTATTATTATTATTTTTTTATATTGATAGCTTACAATTATTTTCTATTTTCTAAGCAACCTGTCTAATCAAAAACATGTTTTGAGCTTTTTACAGGATAAGTGGTTTTTAATGTCTAAAACTGTCAAAAATTTTATTCAAGTACCAAATAAAAATTATTAAAAATTGTAAATATGTTATTGTAAAAATAATTTTAAACAATTTTTGATTCAATTTAAAATTTTTGATAGTCACTGTCAAAAATAGGTTTTTGACATGACGGTTAAAATTATGTTTAAAACTGGATAAAACTATCTCATTCTCAAAAACTTGTCAACCCTGGTTAAAACAGAGAAGGCATAAGAGGCTGTGCAAATATAACACTATCAAATTTCTGGTAATTTTGGACACCCTCCCCCTTTTTGATATCATACGTTATCATTCCTCGACCCCCTCCCCCTATCCCTCCGTAATAATATCGTTATCAAAGAATATATATATTTTTTAAAGTATTTATTTTATTTGAAGTGATATACAAAAAACTGGTTACATTTATTTTTCACATATTTTATTGATTCAAATAAAGAGAAGTTAATAAAATATTTGCTTTATATCACATAACGCTTAAAAGAAACATGTTCTATTTAAAAGCATTTTATAATAGCTTTTTGTTACATGATGCATTCAACAGTAATAAAGTCTTGTTGAGCTTGTCCTGAACGGAGGATTGATGTGGTGCAGATAGAAATTCTTATCAACGAAACAAGTGGACAATTTTTTTTCTCTTTTATTTATTAATACAATTTATTACAATTAATTACAAGCTTCATTTCAAACATATTTCATTTATGGCTTTTTTCAAACCGTGATTATATATGCATACACATATGAAGAATAATAGGAATGTCAGACGTTGGGGTATCACATAGTTTAGAATTGAATAATTTTATAATAATTTAGTTCTTTGTATTTTCATAAAAATAGATAACAGACTAAAAAAAGATAACATACTATTTTGAACTAAAGACCATGTTAAAAATAAAAAGAGAAAATTTTGATTGGATAACCCTCGACAGATATCTTACGATAACATGTGTCAGACTCCCCCCCCCCCCTCTAAAATGATAAAATTATATATGCACAGCCCCTAACGAAAACAACAGGTTACCATGTTTAATTTTCATAGACTGATTATCGTGTTATTCAATAGACTTATGCATTTATATCAGGGTTCGTTGATTTAAATCAGCTTGATTTTAATCATGATTTAAATCACAATTTAAATCAATTGATTTTTTTTTTAAATCATTGATTTAAATCAGTTTTTCTTTTAAGTTATTTTTAAATAAATTTAAGATGTAAACAAACATAATAATGTGCTTTAACATAATTTAGTTTTATATAATATATATAATTAAACAACTTTCACAAAGGTAAAGCTTAAGCTTTGTAAAAAAAATAAAATAAATGTAAAGTTTAGAAAAAAAAAATGCTTTCAAATTTCATTTGAATCAAATTATAAAATAATCTTGCAACAGTAAAGAAATCTAAGCAGAAATATATTAAATATTTGAATATTTACTCATTGGTATTTAGAAAAACTTCTGCAAGTCAAGGTAAAATAAAATTGTATGACTTTATGTGCTGTATTTTGGTGAGGCATGTTATATTAAGATTTGAGCAAAATCTGAATCAGTCATTTATTTATTTATTTTAATTTAATATAATTGATTTTAGCCCTTTAGAATAGTGGAAGTTATTTTTGTTACAGTTATCGAAAAGGCTGAAACTAAAAACTTAAAGAAATAATGTTCAATTAGCTTTTTACTGCAATAGATTTATCTGCTTCAGTACAACAAATGTTTTCTGCCTTTGGTTTGGTACTTTGAGAAATTAGAAATCAACAGATAAAACTGTTAAACTGCTGCCATCGAAATGCTCAAGACCAGAGGATTCAAATTGTGATGTATTCGCTAATTGACTGACTTCTCACTAGTGTTGGAATTCACACTGGAAAATTTTGAATAGCAATTTACTTTTATTTTATTTGTGTAATATTTATCATCTTATAAAACACCGAACTTACTGATTAACTTATGATTAATTACTTCTTAAATTTACTGATTTGTGATCCCCCAATAAAATAAACCAGCCAGATGCAGTAACACTGCAGAATTTGCAGATATTTTTATTGTAATTAAAGTACTGAAGCTTGAATTAATTCTTGACATCTGATTTGTAGTTTTTCATGCATTTTGTGTAATCAAGATTTTTTTTTTTCATAGCCTAAAATTTTACCTTGAAATAATATAAATCATTTATGTAAATTGTGTAATATTAATAATAGATAATACTTATAACATGCATGTCTATGTGTGTAAAATTTGTTATTTAAATTAACCAAAAAGTCATAAAATAATAATATTGTGTGACATTTTTTAAAAAAATAAAAAAAATCTGATTTAAATAAAAAAAATCCGATTGTTTTGATTTTTATTAAAAAAATCAAAAAAATCACAAACCCTGATTTATATGATCTTACGCAATTTGATCACTCCATCTAAAATATTCATTTAATATTAAAATTAATTAAACATATTATTCAGAACACTGCAAAAGTACAGTCATTCTTAGAACAATTCGTCACTCGAGCATCTAAAAACTTCAAATGACGTTTCTTTTCGCGTGACTGAAGGTTTTATGAGTACTGCGTGTTTTATAGCTCAGATAGCTATCGTGTTAACCTTTTTCTTATGCACGACATATTTCATTTGTTCCTTTTTTTTCATAATTGTACCATGGTCTGCCGTTTTGCGGAGAATGCTCTCGGAATTGGGAAAATAATGAGTAATATTCCACAAAAGGAATTGTAGCAGAGACACGTGATATATTGCCAGTATTTGCTTATTGAAATTACTAGTTTCATATGGTATTTTTCATTTTAAGAAGCATACTGTAATAGTGAAATGCTTATTATACATCGCAATACATTGTTAATTGAGTTTCTCGTTAAGAACTAAAGTGGATCAAGTCTATTTTTTTGTTCAATCAACTTTCAATCAACGTGTGATGAACTTTCGCTTTATAGGCAATAGTTTGATTGATGCTGTTATAAACAAAGTCCTAGGTTGAAAATGTAAGCAATAAATGGCGATAGTTTCCTACAATTCTGGATGAAATATATGAGAGCTCATTAACTTCATCTCCTATATCAATATTATTTCATAGACTTGATCACTTTCACACGCTCTCAAAATACCATAAAATTTATACTACAAACACGAGCCCTTTTTAGAGGCGGAGTGGGGTGGGATACGAAATGTCCGTCCACTATTAAAAAATATGTATATATATTATATATATAATATATATGTAGCGCTACTCCATAAAAACCATAAAAAAAATATGGGAAAAAACAACCATAATCCCATAAAAAACTCCATTAGAGGCAGCATGCTGTCTCTAATTTTATAGAGTAATTTTTCCACTGATATAATGGTGTAATTTAAATTTATATTACTGGTGTAACATTACACATTAGATTAACGTAACACCGGTTATATCAGTTAAAGTACTCCATAAAATTGGAAGCAGCAAGGCAACCTTATGGAGTAAAGTTAAACGATATACACATTTTCTACAGTGTTCGAAAGCTATGCAATAAGACGCTAAATGAAAATGTTATTCTAGAACTCCTTTATTATTTAATAATTAAAAATAAATAGAAAAATCGAAACATTTTAAAAGCAGGATTACTATTATTAATTATTACTTATTGTCTTCTCTCACACTGACCTTTAATCCCCCCCCCTTTTCTCCCATTTTTACTGCTTTATAAAGTTAAAGAAAAAAAATGATTACTAAATTACATGTTTTATTACTTGAGGAATTTTAAAAGCTATTAATATATAAGTCTTCTTTTATTTCTTATTAACATTTAAATTTATATTTAATTACATACTAAAAATACCATTTCTCACTAATAAAAACAATATCAATAGTATACGCATGAATTTATGCGTGAATATGTACTCTTTTAAATAGTAACAAACTTTTCAAAATTTTATTTCAAAAAATTTCATCTAGAGAATGTATTTATTACTATCATTATTATTTTGCTTATTTGCTCGATTTATTTTTATACACTTATGTAGCAATTTCCCCTTAAATAATATACTCTAATTTTTCTTTCAACATTTATAACATAATATCTCCATATGGACTCGAAGAATATTCCCATTTGGATGCACTATATTTTGTCATTGTTTAATGAAATATAATCTTTAAAATGTATAGTATATGTGGGGCTATGTAATATAGAATTTAAAAATATGAGTTACAGTCAAACTTGTATTCTTTTCAATATTTATGTATATATTTTGACATAATACCTCCACTGTTGGCTTCTAACCGTTATGAAGACTCATTTATTTAACAAAATTTAATAAAAATTTATCATTATTTTAGTAGAAAATATTTATAAGTGTTTTTTTTTTTAATAATCTAAATTTAATACCATATAGCTGTAAACTAATTTTTAATAATAAAATCCGGCTTTTTTTCAAGTGGTGAAAACAAACAAAAGAAAAAAGCCGCCCGGCTTTTTTTGTCCAGGCTAAAAGCCGACAACCCTGTCTTGAAGAGGAATAATAAAACAAAATCTTTATCTTATTTTTTACAAATTTAAATGGCTGTTTCACTTAATTATACTTTCCCTCTTTCCTTTATCTTATCATGAAAAATCATTTTAAACAGGTAAAGTAAGACTTCCTACAAGATTAAAAAAAAAATTAGAGGAAGAAATGCTTTTTGAAAATTAAAAACAAAAAGCGTCCGTCGAATTTAAAAGTCCTTTCAGTACGATTTTATCATTAAACGAGGATATACTCGAAATGTATTCAGGCTTTATATCACTCCCCCCCCCCCCCCCCCCCCACGGTATAGAAGTATTAAAATTGCCTATGAAAATAAAAAATTGCAAAATAAATAGAAGAAAATCATATTTTCATACGCAGACATGCCAAGTTCTGAAAGCTAAAAATCAGGAGATATTTTTGTCAATGAAAACTTACGCATTTAAGCATGATATTTCGGATGTTTTAACATATTTTTAATTTGACTAAATATTATAGAAAAGGGGGGAGTTTTGTTACTCATAAACTTATATAAAACTATAGTAAAGATCCTAAATAGGCTTTAATCGAGAAAAATTATAATTATGCAACAGATGACCGTAGTAACAGTAACAAATCTTAAGGATTCATCGTTTATAATGAATCTGAATAAAGTTTATCACATAAAATAATACTGTTCCATCACACTAAAGAACAATTACGCCTGCATTAGAGTTTTCATCACTGAATCACAGCACATTTGATTGTAAAATAACAGAATATTTAAAAAATTTTAAAAATCAGGAGAAATATGTCAAAAATCAGGAGTTTTGAGAAACATCTGAAAATCAGGAATCTCCTGTCGAAATCAGAAGACTTGGCAAGTCTGCATACGCAACTAATAAAAGGAAACTGAACTATGGACAGCTGCATTTAACTTTAAAATGTTATTTGTATAAACAAAACAACAACAACAAAAAACTACGAACATATTAAAAAGTGAATATGTGATTCAACTCAGTAAAATGAAAATTTTCGGTTTACACAAGACAAGCACTTTTCTAAAATTTTAATCGAGCACAGGCAGGTGGGCAGGCACGGCCTGAAGAAGTCATTTTTTAAAAAATACCTGCTTTATTGGTCATTTTATTTGCTCACCAAAATGCGGAACCTCTTTCAATACTCAATAATCATAAAGATTTTAAGAATATATTTTGCACTCTTGATCGTAAATAAAAGTTGCAGATATTTAAAGTTTTCAAATGACATTCAATTAAAAGAAATATCCCAATTTAAAATCCTTTAAGAGACAGCAAACTTAATCTTTTCGCCATGAATTTTCTTTCACTTTTGGGAAAAAATAACTTTAATCTTAATAAAATTAAAAAGTGAATATACAAATCACAAAAGACAAGATTTATTGAAATTCAATGAATGTGTTATTTAGTGAAACCTAACGAATGTAAATATTTTGCGTACTTTTTTTTTTTTTTTTTTTTTTTTTTTTTTTTTTTTAAATAATTTTTTGAAGACTTGAGAATGTAAACCAGGGTTCATTGATTTAAATCAGCTTGATGTTGATAATGATTTAAATCTATTGATTTAAAACAAATCATTGATTTAAATCCTTTTTCCTTAAAAGTTATTTTTAAATAAATTTAAGATGTAAACTAACATATTAATGTACTTTAATATAGTTAAGCTTTATATAATGTAGATAATTAAACAGCTTTTAAAAAGATAAAGGTTAAACTTTGCCCATAAGTAAAAAACAAATGTAAAGTTTAGAAAAAAATGCTTTCAAAATAATTTTGAAACAGTAAGAAAATCTAAGCAGAAATATATTAAATATTGTAATATCTACTTATTAGTATTTAGAGAAACTTCTGCAAGTTGAGATAAAATAAAACTGTATGATTTTGTATGTTCTACTTTGGTGATACTTTATTATACTACCTCTGACAATAAAGATCGGTGAATGAATTCAGAAAGACCGATCTGGCAACACTGGGGAAACAAAACGCTGCACCTGCATAGAGGCAAGTGTAGACCATCTTCCCCAACCGTTGATTAATTGAGAGTCGTTTATGTTCTGTGTAAGACGTGCTTTACTAAGTGCTTGTTCAATGCGTTGGTTCTTAACTGAGAACAGGAAAATGGACGAACAAAAGGTCAGTTTAAAGTTTGGTTTTAAGATTTGCAAGACACCGAAAGAAATTCATGAGGGATGGTGCAAATTGAACATCCACCATAATCGCCAGATCTCAATCCTCCAGACTTCTTCCTATTTTCACGAATCAAACTCTCTTTGAAAGAGATTTGGCCATATTGCTGACATCCAACGAAACGTAACGAAGCTTTTGAACTTCATCCTAAAAAAAGGCTTCTTGCGAATTTCCCAGGACATGTATCGCAAATCTCAGCGGTGCATAGTTATAGGAGATTACTATTTCGAAGGATGGTATGGTAACTTTCATTAATATTTCATCTACATTAATGCTACAGGACTATTCATCGAACTTTATTGTCAGAGGTAGTATTAAAATTTGAACAAAATCTGAACCATACAATAATTTTTCGTTTGAATCTAGTGTAGTAGATCTCAGCCTTTTAGCATGATGGAAGGTATTTGTTACAATTATAAGCCTAATACTATATATATATATATATAACTAGTTTTTAGTGAAATAGCTCCATCTACTTCAGTGGAACAAATGTTCTCTTTCTTTTATTTGGTACATTTGAAAAGTAAAAATAGATTCATAAAGTTGCATCCGATTTAAATAAAAAAAAGAATCGAGATTTTTTAAAATAATAATAATAAAAAAAATCTCGAACCCTGAATGTTTGTAACATGGTATTACAACAGTATTTAAACATACACAAAAACATACAAGGTATTTTTTATTTTTAACACAAAATATTAGTTCAGAAAAGTACTTCCTAGTGTTACACAAAATATCAGTTCAGAAAAGTACTTCCTAGTGGATATATGTTTGAAATAAAAGAAACATGCATCAAGAATTTAATAACCAAGAAAACGTATTATCGATATCAGCGGTTCCCAAACTTTCTTGGCAGGCGACCTACCTTTTAGTGAAAAAAAAAAAAAAAAAAAATCGCGACCCATTTTTCAGTTTAAAAAAAAATTTCGCGACTTATCCAAGATAAAGTTGTATATCAGTATAGCAATTTTTGTACGATCTCTATACGCTCGGCTATCTATCCTACGAAAAGTGCTAACTTTCGTACGGAAAATACATTATCAACAAAAACAAGAATCGGTAATCTCAATGTGTATAAATGAATAGTGATTAAACAATGCGCAGGCTACAAAGATAGTTGAAAATACGTTTAATTATTATGAAAAAATAACTTTATAATCAATGAGATTTCCGGTACTGGTGTTTACCAATATGTGAACATATATTAACACGCAGTTTGTCTGTCTTAGTACTTGTCTTTCAAAAACAGCAAAGTAGAAAAAGCATGTTCTCGAAAAGCACGAAGTGTCGAATTTCATCAAGGACCTCAAAGCTGATTTAAATATTTCTGGATACTCTGTTCGTATATTATCTATCGTTTATATATATATATATATATATATATATATATATATATATATATATATATATATATATATATATATATATATATACAGGGTGGTCATAAAAAAACTTTGCCGATATACGGAGCTCTAGCGGCCAGTCCGCTCAACCGATCGAAATGAAATTTCAGATATAGCTATTCAGAGGTATGAGCTCGAGATTCTGTCAACGATAACAAAATGGTGCTCACGGTTCGGTTATAGTTACAGAAACTCGAAAATTTCCAATGGCAACACCCTTTTTTTTCATCGCAAAATACTCAGCGCATGCGAAAACCCTAAAGAGCGTTGGAACTGTACGTGTATCGCAAGAAACGGACATGTTATGCACGCACAAAAAACCGTTCTGGGAATCCTTCCCCCCCCCCCCCCCCCCATAGAAAAAACTCGATTGGGGCGCAAGGAGGAAATTTGCATATGACGCAGAGTCAGTACACTAATCTGTGATTACAATACAGATTGGAGAAACTAGAACTTTTATTTTGATTAAACATTTTTCACATGGGTGCTACCACAGGCAATTACACATTGCATGGTGATGGCACCCATGTGTAAAATGTGTAATCAAAATAAAAGTTTTAGTTTCTCCGATCTGTATTGTAATCAGAGATTAGTGTACTGACTCTGCGTCACATGCAAATTTCCTCTTTGCGACCCAATCGAGTTTTTTCTATGTGGGGAAGAATTCCCAGAACGGTTTTTTGTGCGAGCATAACATGTCCGTTTCTTGCGATACACTTACGGTTCCAACGCTCTTTAGGGTTTTCGCATGCGCTGAGCATTTTGCGATGAAAAAAAATGGGTGTTGCCATTGGAAATTTTCGAGTTTCTGTAACTATAACCGTAACCGTGGGCGCCATTTTGTTGCCGTTCACAGAATCTCGAGCTCATACCTCTGAATAGCTATATCTGAAATTTCACCTCGATCGGTTGAGCGGACTGGCCGCTAGAGCTCCATATATCGGCAAAGTTTTTTTATGACCACCCTGTATATAAATATATACGATATATTTATATATATCGTATATTATACATCGTATATATCTACTCTAGAAGGATATTAAGAATTTTACCTTTAAATATTATTTACTGTTGATATTGTCATATATTTTTTAAACAGATGACATAAAAGATATATTTTGATGACAAACCTCCATTGTTCCGCGACCCACCAAAACAACAACCGCGGCCCACCTGTGGGTCGCGACCCATAGATTGGGAACCGCTGATCTATATTATAAAGGCCAAGCGAGTCTGTGCGTAACGCATACGTCATTTTGCGAATGGCAACACTTTCCCCTGCAATTTTGGTTTTGCAATTTTCGCTACTGCAAATTTTACACTTCTAAACATTGCATATTTTAAATTTTTACACCGCCGTATAGAGAAAAAAAATGTACTTTTAAATGTAATTTGTTTGAAAACTGTATCTCAATTTACTTTTTTAGATATTAATTTTTTAAAAGTTTTTAGTGCCAATTTTGTAATTGTGGCAACAGAATCATCCCATTTTCTCTTAAAATTGAAGGGGAAAAAATTAAAACGCGCAACATTTTCCCATACAATTTCTGTTTTGCAATTTTCGGTATTGCAAATTTTACACTTCTAAGCAAACGCGACTTAAAGTTGAAATTATATGGATGCGGCTATGAAAGTGTTGATACATAAATGCTTATAACTCCGTTAAAAATGCAAATATTTTTATGCGGTTTTTTGCATCGAGTCAAGAATTAAATGAATAATCAAATTAGATCATAAAAAAATCGATTTTTTGAAAAGTTTTCAACCCCTGAGCCCCCCTAAGCAGGATAGTATATTAAATGAGCGTAATCTTAAACGGACTTCACTGTATTGTTATACAAGTGAAAAAGACACTTCAATTTATTTTTTTACGCTAAATGCAATATGTTTTAGTTTCTAATTTAAATTAGGTCTGAAAATATTTATAATCATCAATAGACAATTTTAAAAATATCGGATATACATAAAAAATATCAAAATTTCGAATATATATATATATATACTTTTTTTAAATTTGGAAAGCATTCAATATAATTGAAATGTTACTGATGCAGACCAAGTTTGACACATAAGAAAATATATAATAATTTCGGCATGATACAAAATATGATACAAAAGGTGTAGTAAAATGTTAAAATACTACAAAAGCGAAAGTAAACACTGCGCGTTTCAGGATTACGAATTCTTTTTAATTAAATTTGGAGAAAGTCAGAATTGAAGAGAAAAAAGAAAAAGAAGACGTAAGTCAAGGTTATTTTCAGTTTGTAGGAAACCGACCTGAATAAAGAGTTAACCCCCTTTCTTTTATTATTATGTCGCTGGCGAAAGTAAGAAAGTTTTCACTCACAGACACTACACCAGTCTTTAACCCAGTAAAAGTCTTCTAAACACGTGTACTCAACACAGAGAAAAGAAAAAGTAAGATAGAATGTGTTCTCATTCTTCAGGTATACTTGGTTACAACAATTGTCAAACCGTGCCAAAAGAAATTAGGAAAAAAAAAAAAAAAAAATCAAACATTAAAACCATTAAACTCAAATGTGAAGTTTAATGACCTTTATTTAAGAACAAATTTAGTACTACACCTGGTCAGCTTCTAAGTTTTTAGAACGATATATGCCGTTTCTGGAAATGTAAAAACATACTTTATCTGTTCCCTCCCCTCACCACACTTTTTCTTTCTTTTTTATGAATATGCAAAAGTCAGATCTCCCACAGACGACTAATTTTATATTCTGTTCGCACCAGTATTTTTCTAATATAAATCTTGAAATATTTTCTCTCTTTCAAATGCTATAAAAGTGTGTGTTAAAATTTTCTGTTAGGAGAAAGTGGTACCAGTTAGAATTAAAATGTAGCCACCTGTGGCAGCTCTGAAAAGGGTATGCATTTTAAAATTTTACACGATATCTATCTGCTAAATATTAGTTGCTTAGGGAATCTTCTTTATATTTCCATAAAATGTTTCCTAAAATAAAATTTTGCGAAATATTTGTATGTACAGCACAAAACTTTAAAACATGCAACTACGTTCCTACCCCCTCAATCATTCATAATTTTCCGAAATCGGAATATTACAAAACAAATGCTCTGAAAAAACAAATATAACAAACCCAATATAAGAGGATTGTTAGAGAAATTAAAGAAATAAGAATACTGCAAGTCATTATTCAGAATATTCTTGTTTGTTTGATGAAAAAAAATTACAAGCATCAATTTTGAAAGAAAATAAGCAAATTTTATTCAGGAGATCTCAAAAACTATATACCAGAAATCTAAAATGTTCATTGTTCAAATACTTTTTTCTTGTGCAGGTATAAGAAAGTAAAAATCGGAAGAAAAATATCCTAAATCGTTCAGGCAAGAATTATACTGAAAATCTGGCGTTAAAGTTGGCATCTCTTTCGGCCCTTCCATTTCATTTGTGAAAATTGTTATAAAAATTCAAGAGAAAAAATCGCAAAATAATAATAATAAGGCGGGAGAAAAGTTTTTAAAAAAAGTTAATAAATAACGGAAAATTTAAAGATGCCCGCACACTAGAGGTTTAGACGGACCGGAATTTCCAGGCCCGGTTCATTTATATTTTTACTTTTCCAACCAGTCGGTAAAGAAATCAGTGAAAACAATCCTGGCCGGACACAGTTTCTACTATTTATTAAATAATAATAATAATAATAAGATTTTTATCATTTAATTAAGATTCCTTTAAAGAATACTGCAATATATTTATGGAATGAATTTACAGTATGTTTTACAGAAAATGCACATTAGCAAGATTAATGATTACTTAGATCCTTAGACTTTTAACATTCAAATAAAGATTCATTAATTTAAAATGGTTTAGAATAAAAGAAAGTTAAAAACATCATAACTTTTGATGCTGTGTAATAAAAAGTAGATTTATGAAAATATTTCTATATCATTTTATTAAAGATTTTCTCAAATCCAAAGGAACTACTTTCTGATGCATTTCTGAATTCATTTCTTTTCGGAAATGCATAAGATTAGCAGGTGTTTTTATTCAGAAATTATGTAATCGAATGGCGTTATTCATTTTTTGATACAAGCAATTTAAGAAAATACTCTTAAAGTTAGCATTTTGAATCGAATTTCTGAAAGTGACAGCATGGGAAGGGAGAAAAATCTGCAACCACGAGACAAGAATCTTATACCTCAATTACAAGTACCTTATTTAACAAAAATGGAAAACGCTATTCGATTCCAAATCCTTTCAATAGTCAGGCTTGTCAATTTTATACCTTTGCAGTTTAAAAATTAGTCAGAAAATTTATCAAACTTCGCGTTGTTGAGAAGTGAACTTAAGAACCACCAAGAAGTATATTTCCAAAGATTACGTTAACATAAGTTCTTTATCTTTTAATACTTTTACAGCTCATGTTGTCTACTCTACATATCTTGAGAACAATTAAATCTAGTTCCGGCCAGCCTTGTCTATATGTAGAAAAATAATGCAAATCTGATCTCGGCCCGTTACGTGTCTGCTAAAAAAATATTAAACGCGGTTTCGACACAAAATAACTGTCCGCTGCCGATCTCTAGACTGTAAAATTTACATTTCTGTATTGTTATTGGGTCATTCAGTGGTGACTTATGTTACATTTAGAACAATTTACTGCAGTAATTTTAGTAATATAACACTAAAAAATATTCAAATGTAAAATTAACATCATTTGTAGGTAAATGACATTATGACAAATGATAGGCAACAACCTCTCTAGGATGAAAATTACCTAAAAGATAATGAAAATTACACTTTATATGATAACTTACCTTCCTTTTTCAGTAATGACAGTTACTATAGTAACTAAAACTATCATAGTTTAAGAAATAACATTTAAATTATGTAATTTTAATCTAAATTGGGCTTTGAATAAGTTTAATTAGCAAACTATGTCAAATTTACATTTTGAATAATTTTTTTGTGTGTGTTATATTTTTAAAATGTAGGCATGAGACTTCCGTGTTTTTGCCCACCAGTATATTATTTTAGTAAAAATGCCGTTCTGTTACATTGCAAAAATGTTCTCAATAAATGAAAGAACATTTTCTATAATATAATACTGGTGTGTAAAGACGCGGAAATTTCATTCCTGAAAATTACTGAAAATAGTTCAAAATGTAACATAAGTTACCATGGAATGACCCTATTTTCAAACTAGTATCGGCTCGTGATGCAATTTTGCTCATTCTCCTTAAAACTATATTCCATGAAATTGGCTCATGTTTTACAGTTTTTGCTGAAATCTTTATAACGGGCCGATAGGCCAGATAAATTTTTTTACCGGCCCGGCCCGTGAAAAAATTCGGAATAATTCTCCCGGCTTGGGAGCGTGCAGACCTCTACCGCATCCATGAAATTAAGAGAAACATTGATAAAACATAGCAGGACTTCGAAAAATTTGTAGTTAGGATGAAGGAAGGACTTGGTAATTCCGTAGAGAGCCTAAGATGGTATTTCACCAAATTAAGCATTTTTAACGTAATAACAAAAGTAGATTAATGGCATCTCTTTTCGCCCACTTTGTAATGCTATGTTAATTTTCTAATTTCTCAATATTACCTGTACCCTTACGAATTAACCACATTATTTGACCGCATGCCCTTACGAATTAACCACATTATTTGATCGTATACCTTGACGAGCTGTTAGAGAAATGTTCCTTTCCCTCTCTCTTAATCCAATTTCATGGGCTGTCTGGCATTTACTTTCGACTTCGGTGTAAATCTTTTCCCATAATACGACAATCCTTTAATTCATATTCCCAGATCATCCGTGCGTTGCCAGTTTTCCAGGCGTCATCATTTCGTACGAGGGTTGCACTTGCTTCTAATTGCTTCGGAAAGATGAGACACACAGACTCAACCGAATGCGTCATGTCGCGATGCTTACATTTGTGTCTCCTCAGTCTCACATTTTTAGGAGCTCGTCATCAGCTGTCTATATCACTTCTGATGTAAGAGGTTATAAGTTGTCGAATAATAAAATTTTGAGATCAAGATGTGCAGCACACATTAAGTCGTTCAAAAAATTTTAATAACATCAAAACTGCAGCAAGACATGCTCTCACTTTAAGCTTTTACGATAATTCAATGATTGTAGTGTATATGGAGTGTTCCATTGTTTCATTTACTGATTATACATGTACAATATATTCTGTTTAAGACGGACAGTGTGTAAGACAAAAATTTATATAACTTGGAAATATTTTCACGTTTCGGTCTGGGTTGTAACTTAAAAAAAAAAAAAAAAAAATAATAATAATAATGATGATAATAATAAAATACAAAAAGATATACGCTATAGGCATAGGTATACATCTTTAGACCAAAGATCTGTTCTGGCGAATCTAGAGACATAGATTAAAGTTGTCTAAAACAGAATACTGTCTATGACGGGAAATTTTCTCGGTTCCAAGCAATTCTGCAAAAGCCACGGAGCAAAAAGTTGAAATCGTTAAGTACCAAAGCCTACTCAACAAAATGACATGAAAATCCTCAAGTTAAAATGTAATATATAATTTTAATAATACGCAATCGAATGCATTATTTAATAAAATAGCAACTTCATCACAACTATATATATACTAGCATATAACATACAAAAGCGAAGTAAAAAATTTTCCAATTAGTTAATATCATGTTTATAAATTATTAACGAGATTAGAAATCGGAGTGAAATAAATGTTATGTGATTAATCTCGCCATGTTTACAAATCCGAATGAAACAGCTGTCTACTGAAAGTAAATACAACTGATACTTTGTTTCTTTGATCATGTGCTGTGGAAGCACTGTAATCAAAATGCAGACGTCAATAATAATATCAAATTTAATTGTCGACCCACTCAAAAACTTTTGTTTTTGAAGTGTAATAAATGAAACATTGTTTATTAAAGAGCAAAATGACGAATTAGAGAGTAAATAAATGACATATAACCAAGCAAATTTGCAATTTGATTCTCCGTGTTAAAAAGCCAACTTTCTGATCAGGGATGCAAAAATCTAGGCGCCAGCGGGCAGACTCACCATTAAAATTTAGATTTTTTTCTTCTCTTAAAATTTAATATCATTTTTACAAGAAATTTAAATGAAAAATAGCTAAATAAATTTAGTGGTGAGAAACTCAATGCTAGAGCCTAGATTTTTGAATCCCTGTTTCTGATTGTTACTAAAAAATAAGTCGTTTATGTAGATTGTAGTACTAATCAATAGTGCATATAGTAGGCTAAATAAAAAAGGAAATATTTGCTCTTTTTAGGGATCTGTTGTCAAAATTTGCTATTTTTTCAGTGATCCTCTGTACAAAATTTGCGTTTTTCACGATCTCTTGACGAATTTCGTATTTTTTTGAGATTTCTGGACAAAATTTGTCGTTTTCTCGCAATCCTTTGACGAAATTTGTAGTTTTCTGCCAGAAAACTACAAATTTCGAAAAAATTTCGGATCAGAAATTTTCTGGCGATTTATTTACAAAATTTGTCTTTTTTCGGGATTTCTTGTCTAAATTTGCCGTTTTTTGGGATCTTTTTTACAAAATTTGTTGTTTTTTCCTGAACCTTTGATGAAATTTGCCGTTTTTTCGCGATTCTTTTGCAAAGTTTATGTTTTTTTCTTTCTTTCTTTTTCTTTCTTTCTTTCTTTTTTTTTTTTTTTTTTTTTTTTGCGAACCTCTGACAAAATTCAAATTTTTTTTTCGAACAATTGACAAAATTTATTTTATCTGGAGACCATTTGTCGAAATTCACGATACATTTTATGTCTGAATTTTCGGATTTATGACCGATTTTTTAAATTTTTGGAAATGATTGCCTTAATTTTTCGGAAGATTCGGAACAAAATTGTCCCGAATTTTTCGAATATAGTTCAACAGGAATCGGACCTTCGTCAATGGCATGTGGTGCGGATCATATAACAATGGCACATAGCAAATAATTTCTAGCACTTTTAAGAGTTGAAAAATAATCTGCAGATGTTCTCAAGAGTCTACGACGGGCGCCGCAGCATTGCGCCGATTCTGCGCCCGGGGTTTTTAAGAACAATTATTTTTTATCAGTCTGTTTCTGATTCGTAAATTAAAGTTTGGTTTAATTTCGGTTAAAAAATAAAAATTAAAGAAAAAAAAATACAACAGTTTTATTTACGTTATTACAAAACACATAACCTTGAAATATGGCAGACATTAATGGAAAAATAGTGGTAGCTTTGGACAATTTTTGAATTTTCATGTAAATTTGCATCATGTTTTTTACTTAATTTAAATAATTTTTTTTTTAATTCTGTAATTTCTCTCCCCACCACTTAAAGGAATTCTTAGCCCTGCTAAGATAGGCCAATTAAATGTATTTTACACAGGGTTCATACTCATTTTCTAAGAAAAAATCCCTTGAGAATCCCCTGATGTATTTTCAAAGATGTGCAATTTTTCATATCAACAATTAACGATATTTTGATATTACATATGATAATAAAGCATGCGAACAGTAAACAATTGCCCCCAATTTCCCAGAATAGACTGTCATTTTGGCAGGTTTTCCCAGGTTTGGAAATTTTTTGCATTATTTCCCGAGATTCCCCTGAGTTTTACAGCCTAAAATTCATCCCCTGATTTTCCCAGGAATCCCATATTCCCCTGATGAGTATGAACCCTGTTACATTTCCTAACTGAAATAAATTTTAATGTGCGTATAAAAATCCGTAGATAACATATGAAATATCTGCACAAAAAATTCCAAATTACTTTACATGGGCAAAAATTGCTGCAAAGTAAATTTTCAATGCGTTTAATAAATGAATTAAATATTAGCAAGCTATATGGTTATGGTGTATATCAAAATCTATAGATCGCATGCAAGTGCTCAAAAGAATTCGAATATCTTACCGAGTATCTACATTAACTGTTGAAATTGTTTATTCAATTGCGTTTCCGAAATTGTTTATTTAGATATCTTCTTTTAATAAAATATGGTTAAGTTAAGTTATAATACGTCGGAAGTGATTCATAATTTACTCGTGATACATTTTTCTTTCAGGGAGGGTCAGGGCCCCCATAGATCCACCTCTTGACTAAGCCATTGATGACATTGCTGAGCAAAGCACGAAATTTAACTTACACACTATACTTACTTGGGTTCTTTACTAAAACTCACGATAACCCCTCCCCCTCCACCCCATAACTTAAAAACATGGAGAGGGTCCAAGTTGAAAAAAAAAATGCTTCTGAAGTACAGATGTTAGCTAAACATAGTTCCATTGAAGGGAGAACCCATCGATATTCACTGAGTCGGTGTGTCTACTTGGCAGTTTTATCGCTTGTTCGCGCTTTCAAAGGTAAGCCACGATAGCAAGAAATAAAGAAGTGTGTATTTTGGATGCAATATGTATCAAAGCTTATCTCAATGCACAAACACCTAACAGCTTAAAATACGCAACCCGAAAATAAATTTAATTTTTTTTTTTTTTTTTTTTTTTTTTTTTCTGAGAACCGCGTTTAATTAAAAGTAAACTTAATTTATCTGAAAGCAGGATCAGGTTAAAAGGCCATTATGGGACCGCGTAACAGTAACTTTATTGTATCAGTCATGTGATAGACAAATTCACTAACTCGAGTATTTCAATTTCTCCTAGGTTTAAAAAAGGGCAAGGTGCTGCAGTTAAAAGGGTACTTTTTTTTAATTCTTAAGGACGCTTTTCAAATCCTTAACGGTTCTTTTGCAGATTTTTAAGAGCACTAGGAAGGGCCTTGTACTACTTTCACCCAAATTTTCAGCCTCGTACCTGCGGTAAATCAGCAGCCATCGCGGACACAGACAGAGCAAAGCTTTCTTTCACTAGTATTGATATTATTGATATGATTAACGTATACAACAGTGTGTAACAGCATTAAAATAAAAATAAGTAGTATTGATTTCACACTTATTTTATCTTTATATGGAACACTCCAGTTGGGAAATAGACAAAGTTAATAGCTTTTAGCCAGCTCCCTTAACCCCCCCCCCCCCCAAAAAAAAAAAAAAAAGCCAGGCGGATTTTTTTTTTTTTAGTTTTAACTGCTTAAAAAAAAGCCAAGTTTTATTTTAAAAGTTTTGTTGAGGGACTGTGCATAAATAACGTTATCAACTTTTGGATAATTTTGCCCCTCCCCTTCCGATATCATATGTTATGTTTCTCGAACCCCCCCCCCCCCGTAATGTATCGTTATCAATGTCGAAATTTTCTTTTATTTTGTAATTTACTTCTTTTGTTTGGAAGGATATACAAAATGGTTACATTCATTTTTAGAATATTTTTTTTTATTCAAATGAAGAAAGAAAAAATCAATTTATATTAAATAACACTTTATAGAAACAGTTACTACTTAAAAGTATTTTATAACTTTTTGTTACATAATGCATTCAACAGTAATACTGTAATGTTACACTTGCCTTGCACAGGAGGAAAGGGGAGGGGAGTTATAAATTCTTATCAGCAAAAATAAGTGGACAACGTTCTTTCTCTTTCTATTTTAATTATTAGTAAACACATGCTTCAATACAAATATACTTCACATATAGTTTCTCAAACAGTGATTATATATGCATACACATGACAGCAGAATAGGAACGTCAAATGCTGAAATATTTTCATATTTCCGAATTAGATAATTTTATAATAATTTAATGATTTTAATAACTTCGTATTTTCATAAAAATAGATAAGAGACTGGAAAAAGATAACATTATTTTGAATCAAAGATCATTTTACAGATAAAAAGAGGAAATTTTGGTAGGATCAAAAATTATATCGAAGACATCCCTTCTTTCCCCCAAGAGATATCTTACGATATCATGTGCTAGACACCCAACTAGGGATGGGACGAATATTCGGCCTATTCGGCCCTTTAGCCGAATATTGAAGGCTTGTTGACCGAATACTTCGGCCGAATACCTGTAGCCGAATATTTAGAGATATCTTGCCGAATATTGCTAAAATCTCACCGAATAGTGAAAGATATCTTGCCAAAAAAATTTCGGATTTAAAGAATTTCATTCTTGCAATTTTTTTTTTCCGCTAATCCAAATTGCCTACTTCATTTATGAAGTCATTCTCACTCTTACTTACAAAATATAGAGTTATTCAGATACTAAAAGATATACAGCCTTTCTGTAATTCCTATAAAAGTTAGTGATATTCTAGAAAATGCTGCCCAAGTTGGAGATTTAATTGTACGGGAAATGTCATTATTAGAGAATGCTATATTACAATTCAAAATATAAAAATACTGCCTTATTCTAAAACGCTCGAATATTTATTAATGTCTGCAAATTCCATGCACATATAAAAAAGGCTCTTATGAAATTCATAACTTATTTTCTATAAAGTAAGAAATGAAAAAAATTATTCACTAGGTGTGTTAATGAAGATTTATTTTCAAAATTAAATATAATGTATCACCATTCCAAATACAACGGTACATCTGAAAGCAGAACTGGTGTCAAACTCGATACACATTAGATGACACAACTTGCTTTATGAAGATAGTGGAATATTGAAGTTGAATATTGTATGTGCCAATTCAAATGTCAAAGATTTTGTTAACATGTGCATTCTACTTTAAGCTTTTGCTTTAACGTAATTTGTAATTTAAAGCTTGGCATCTGATTTCAGAACAGTCTCATTCTTACAAATTTTCTTATCACTAGGGACACAAACTCTAAATGATCAAATTTACTTCATTAAAGGTTATTTCAGAAAATATGTCCTTGTGAGTTCTGAGAGAGAGAGAGAGAGAGAGATTAAGAATATTATTGATTTTGGATACAAGAAGTATCAATTTATAGTAAAAGTGAAGTACATTCTTCATATTTTAATGGAAATATTTTCCCATCTTGACTTACTGAAAATCATTTTGATGTACATTAGAATAAAGGATATAATGCTAATGCAATTTCATAAATTTTTTTGCATTAAAATAAGTTTTTCAAATTTAAAAATACATTTAAAAGCACATTTAAGAGTAATAATTATTAATGAGCTCCTATTTTAAAAATTATATAGAATAAAAATTTATTTCCTTTATTGGAAAAAAATTTTTACTATTCGGCCGGCCGAATATTCGGTATTCGGCCTAAAATTTGGCCGAATATTCGTTATTCGGCCAAATCACTATTCGTCCCATCCCTACACCCCCCCCCCCTACCTTCTAAAATGACAATGTTACACTTGCATAGCCCCTTACAACTAATTCGTATTAAATTTAGACTAATTTTTATACACTTATAAATGCCTTCCACTTAAAAAAAAAAAAAAAAAAAAAAAAATAGAAATTAGAAATTTTGATTAAAATTTGTCAAATAAATAAATCTTTACAACCGCTTAGAGGAATCTCAAATGCATTATGTTTAAAACAAATAAACAATACAATATTTAATTACACAATGAAAAAATTTAGCACATCAAACTGGAAATAGTCTTATGTGAACATATGACAAAATTAAGTTATAACGGTTAACAGATAAATTAGAAAAATATATAATATTTGAGTAGAATTTGATACATAAATGTATAAAAAAGAGAAAAAGGTCAAACAACAGTATATATGGGTGATTCTACGATAAGAGGTTCAAAAACAGAGGATTCGGCCAAAAAGAAAAATTTGAGTTTGATCATAAAAGCCTTTAAATTATGATTTCTGTCCTGTTTATTTACTTTTTCATATAAGGGCAAGTCACTTTATACATATTTTATAACTTTTTCTGGTCAGTGACTCGCTTCCCTGGCATTTATCTTGCCAGGGGAAATATGGCAGGGGAGAGACATTTTCATGTAAATTCAAATTTTTTAATTGACTGAATTAGTTTTTGGGTTACTTGTGTATTTCACTTTAATTATTACCGTATTGTTTAATTAGGGCAGTAAATGCAATTGAATTAAATGAATATCATAAGTTTTATGACTTACCAGGGGAGATACACGATCACCGTGCGAAACCACTACACCGCACGGTCGCGTCGCAACAACTAAAAATGGCGACGCTTAAATGGCTTGCGCGTTTAGTATTGCTAACTTCAAGCCGATAGATGTCCTTAAGCGCTACTTCCGATATAGTCATCTTTGAATTTATATTTGTTTCAGCGGAACGAAATTTGACAGGGTAGATACACAGAAAAAAAAGCGGGACAAAAGTTAATTTTAAAAATTATTTGAAATTAACAAAATTATTTTATTTTTTATTTTATAATACGTAAGTATAATTACTTTTCCAATTAAACATACTTTAGTTAAACATCTGACGGAAAAAAATGTATGTATTGTTTGAAAGTTAAATTGAAACCGGCAAGGGAACATGCCAGGGGAAAGACTTTGTAAGAAATTTCAGAAAAATGTGTTTTAATTAGGCATTCAATCGTGATGTTATTTAATAAAGTATATTATGATGCGATTCATTGCAAAAAATAGCAATATATAGAATAAAAAATCTGTTTTAAATGGATTGCCGTACAAATTACCTCTTATCGTAGAATCACCCATATATAGTTCCTTTATATAAAATTTTAAAAAGCTTGTTGCTATTTAAAAGAATGCATATTCATGTATATACTATTCGTAATAAATTGTTTTAAATAGAGATAAACGCTGTTTATATAGCATGACTGTGTATGATTATAAATGTTTTATCTTATAATAATAAGGAAAGAAGTCTGTATATGACTGTGTCGGCCCCGGGCGCAGAATCGGCGCAACGCTGCGACGCACGTCGCAGACTCTTGGGAACAGGGGTTGGGAATTTTTCAAAAATCTTACCCAGCCAAGGATCTATTTCACCAGCCTGCAAGATGCAACACTCACTCAGTTGGAAATGGTTATGACAAAATCGCAAGCGAAATTACTATTACGTCAATACATTTTCGTAATTCTTTTTTTTTCCTATAAAATTAAGAAATATATGCAACAGTGGTAAGCTTAATATAAGATAAAATTTAGTACCATATTTACACTGTAATAATTTGGAAACTTAAAATATCTAGATTGAAAAACTGTCTCTGATAATGTCTCTATTGCCTACAGTTTTTTAAAAACTAAAAATTCACTCGCCTTGCAGAAAATTCACTCGCCACTGGCGAGCAAAATGATGTATTTCCCAAAACCTGCTTGGGAAGGTCTGCAGACTATTTTTCAACTGTTAAAAATTTAGCAAAAATTAAAAAAATTCGGTCCTAAATCCAAAAATTCGGACATAAAATGTATGGCGAATTTCGACAAATAGTCTTCGAAAAGAAATCTATTTTGTCATAGGTCGCGGAAAACACGTGAGTTTTGTCAAAGGAACGTAGAAAAACGCGAATTTCGTCCAAAGATCGCGAAAAAGCGGCAAACATCTTCAAAAAAAAATTTAAAAAAATTCGTCTAAAAAAAAAAATTTTTTTTCGTCAAAAACCCACGAAAAAACATTGAATTTCTTCAAAAAATCTCAAAAATTTCTTCAAAAAAATCACGAAAAAAAGGGCAAATTTCCTCAAAACACGAAAAAATGGCTATTTCCTCAATAAAATCACGAAAAAACGGCAAATTTCTTCAAAAAATAGTGAAGAAACGGCAAATTTCTTCAAAAAATTGCGAGAAAACGGCCGTTTTTGTCACAAGATCGCGAAACAATGGCGAATTTCTTTAAAAAATCGCGAAAAAACGGCAAATGTTGTTAAAAAATTGCGAAAAAACGGTAAATTTCTTTAAAAAAAAAAAAAGAAAAACTGTAAATTTCTCCAAAAAATCGCAAAAAAACCGACATATTTCTTCACAAAATCGCGAAAAAAGGCAAATTTCTTCAAAAGATCGCGACAAAACAACAAATTTCTTCAAGAGATCGCGACAAAACCGCAAATTTTCTCAAAGGGAATCCCCTCCCCCTTTCGGACGATGATGAGGTGTTAAAAATCCTTAGAACAAAGGCAACTTATCTTTAAAAGTACTTTCCTTTTATGTCTATTACATATACTTGGGAGGTTTGGAGGCATATAATGTAATGCGAGGGATTGGTCTGCAGACTGTTTTACGTTTTTACTTGTATTGCACTGCAGACTGTAGAAAAAAAAAAAAAAAAAAAAAAAAAAAAAAATCTGCTGTTGGGGTCGGCGGTGTTATTGAGATATCGCAGCATGTAGTGCTACAAAATCTGAGGGAAAGTATGCATCTTCTGTATATAAAGTTTTGCATCTCGAAAGTTTTTTTTTTTTTTTTTTTTTTTTTAATTTAATTTCTTATGCGATTTTTAGCATTTTTTACGTCTTGAGGCGATTTTTCCACATTTTTGAAAGAATATGCTTTTATTCCTTTAACCTAAATATAGTAAATTTCGCCCTGTTTTCAATAAAGTTTATTATCATCAATAATGTTTTCATAAAAGTGTCCGACACTCTTAAACCTACTTAAATCACATTTCCAGAAATTATCATCTATGGGTAACCATGTAGCTAATTCTTTACATGACCCTGTATATCATTTTATATATATTCTACAAACATTTCTAAGTAAACTGAAAGCAGTTGAACGTAAAAATGCATAGCTTACTTAAAAACTAGCTTTAAGTTAATTACTCTCATATTCAGTAACCTTTATGAACTATTTTGTGTAACCTTATATATTAACTATAACATTTATATACATCATATAATTTGCAAACATTTAGTAAAACTTAAAAGCGCATATCATAATTGAAAATGCATTTTAACCATCCATCAGCTATCATCGATAATATATAGTACTTCGAATAAGAACATAAGATTTGAAATATTTTGTGTGTCCCTGAAAATGCTATGTACTTCGTATTATGCGTCAAATATTAAGTCTTAGCGGCGTATATCAATTTTATGATACTTGAAATCGTTTAACATTATTAAAATATGTCGCAAACAATTCCCCTTCCCCTTTATTATTGTGTAATGGAATTCTTTTGAGTGACCCTGTAAATGAATAATAACTATTATTTTGACTGAATATTTTACTTAATGCGTATTTTAGTGCACTTTGCGAATCCATGTAAATTTGAATAAGTTTAACAAGATGTCACACCTTTAAAATTCATTTTAAATGAATTTTTCCCATTGGCTGTAATGTATCGAAAAACTTTTGACTATCCCTGTAAATAAACTAATCATAGAAGAAACTTCATTTTCAATAAGGTTCATGCTAGGATAAACATCAATAAGATATAAAAATTTCATACAATCCGAGAATATTTACGGGAGTTAGAGAGCGGACAGACGGCCAGACAAACGGAATGCATAGACACTTTTCAACTTTGTTGGGAAGTGTTAATAAAAAAAATGAAGCTTATTTATAACCCTTTTTTTCGCGAGAAATTCTGTAAATATTATCATCGGGCTAAAGCATTGCAAAAGGCATCTGAATATTTCCATTTTTAGCACTTTCCAATAAAATTGAAACGTGCTTATGCATTCGGTTTGTCTGTCCGGCTGTCAGATGTCCATGCTCTATCTCCCATAAATATAGATTCGGATTTTTATGCAATTGATAAGTCTCGGTAAATTTAGACCAAAAAGGGGGTCGATAGCTAAGAAATTCACAATGAGCTAAAATTTTCAGGATTAGCTCCTGGATAGTTATAAAATGGATCCTGAAAAGTCTAAAAAAATTCGATGTTGGCTTCCATCCAAAATGGCGGATCAACTGTGGTCGCCAAATAATTGCATCTTGGATTCTGCATATTTGCGTCAAAAGCGAATATTTTTCGCTTCTAACGGAACCAATGATGTCAGCAAGTATGCTAATTTGAATATGAGCTCAGGTTTATAAAATAAAGAAATTATAAATGTATGGTAATAAGAGATGTAAAATTTCCGGAAAAAGATAAGTGGCGGAAAAAAACTGCTTTTTTTACCGGTAAAAAAAAAAAAAACCCGGAAAAGTTGAAAAATTGATTTTTCATGATATTTTTTCCCAAATAAATTATATTTTCTCAGAGAATATTAAATAATAAGCATTTTTTCCAATTTATTTGTATTAAAAGAAAATTATTTTCACTTTATATAACAAAATAAAAAAAAGTAGCAAAGCCTGCTTTTAATTAAATATATATATATATTTTTCCCCACAGGCTAAGAATTTTTAAAGTGTTGAAAATTTGTATAAAAATTCGTCTTTTCTTGAAAATCAGTATTTTTGTTTGTTTAATTAGTGATACTTATTAAGTTTCTGTTGTCAAAACTAAAACATGCGTTTAATTCTTCAGTTATCCATGTTGCTTTTGAAAATACTAGTGTAAAAATTAATCAAATTCGATTAAATTGTCTTTTTCCTTAAGAAATATTATCTTCCATTGTTTTTCCTTAATTATTAATATTTATTAAGATAATGATCGTTCAAAACCAAAAACCACAAGTTTATATCCTTCTAAGAAAACGACTTTTATAACGTAAAAGATATATTTCTTGAATGAAAACCTTACGAAGTGTGACGTCAAAAAACCCATTGTACTCTCCCCTTTAGGAATTTTGAGGTTAGATGGGGAGAGGATTTTGTAGTTCGCTTCTAATGTTTGCATCGGTAAAAATCCTGTTGAATTCGTAAGATTGAGGAAATTAGTTTAAAAAATGTATTTTATATTTGTTTTCGAGAAAAATATATCTTGAGATTTAGTCACCTAAAGTTTGAAATCTTATGTAACTAGTGTTTTTTAAAGTACGTTAAAATGTCAAATTACTGTAAAAGTTTATACAATTGGCCTTCTTCCTCCAAACTATTTTCGTTTGTTAAATGCTTAATTATTAAAATTCGTTCGGTAATAGTTGTTCGAATGTTAAAATGTATGTTTAAATTTCGTTTTTAAGTTGAAAATATCTAAAGAAATCGGTTAAAAATTTACTATATTTTCCGTTGTTTTTGACTTAATTGACAATGCTCAATAAGGTGATTGCTGTTCAAAAGCTAAGATAAATGTTTAAGCTTCCTTTCTTAAGTTGAAAATTCTAAAGAAATCGGTTAAATTTAATATTTTCCGTTGTTTTGCTTATTTAATAATGGCCATTAAGGAAATGCTTGTTCAAAAACTGGAATGCATGCTTAAGTTTCTTTCTCTCAAATTGATATTTGAAAGTTTCAGTTGAAAAAAATCGTGAGAAATCGACCAAAAATTTATAGTTTTTACTGTTTTGTTTAATTAATAATTACTTATTAAAGTGATAACCACTTAAAAACCGAAATGTATGTTTAAATTCCTTTATTTCAAATTGATATTCTGAAGTTTGAGTTGAAAAAAAATGTAAGAAGTCAGTCTTTTTCTATAAAACTTGATATTTTCCATTGTTTTTTACTTAATTAACAATAAGTCATTAAGGTCATACCTGTTGGAAAACTAGGATGTATGTTTAACTTTCACCTTTTAAGTCGATACATTGATCTTGTAGTTGATAAAAATCGTAAGAAATCAGTTTTTTTTCTATAAAACTTGATATTTTCCATTGTTTTTTACTTAATTAACAATACTCATTAAGGTTACAGCTGTTGAAAAACTAGGATGTATGTTTAACTTTTAAGTCGATACATTGATCTTGTAGTTGATAAAAATCGTAAAAAATCAGTCTTTTTCTATAAAACATGATATTTTCCATTGTTTTTTACTTAATTAACGATACTCATTAAGGTTATAGCTGTTGAAAAACTAGGATGCATGTTTAACTTTCAACTTTTAAGTCGTTACATTGATCAAGTAGTTGATAAAAATCGTAAGAAATCAGTCTTTTTCTATAAAACTTGATATTTTCTATTGTTTTTACTTAATTAATAATACTCATTAAGATGTCTATCAAGCAAAATTCAAATATATGTTTAACTTTCTTGTGTTAAATTGATAATCTCATCTTGTAGTTGAAGAAATCTGAATAAAATGGTTAAAAACTGAGATTTTAATTGTTTCGCTTAATTAATAATACTCATTAAAATTATGGTTCTTCAAAATTCAAATATAAATTTAATCTTCATTATATAGTATGATTCTGTGTTGAGATGCGATTGATAATATTTTTGAATAGGGAAGGTTGTTCGAGTTCTAACTGTTACAATGTTAGAATGCTCCTTTTTTCCACTAGGGGGCGTTCGTGGAGGGGGATGCATGGTGGGCGCATGGGGGTGATGGCGGGACAGGAGGTGGTGGGACGGTGGGAGCAGGGGGCACCGCAGGGGGGACGGTCCCTCCGTCCCTCCTGCGCTTGTCCCCGTACTCTTGTTTTCCTACTACTGTTCGGGAAGGAAAAATCAGTTGCACTATTTGAAAATTACAAAAAAATTAAGCTCTATTTAAAAAAAAAAAAAAAGCTCAGTCAAATTTCCCCCTTCGCTATGATCAAAATGTATAGATAAAGAGATCCCCCTGAAACTCCTCGAAAAAAGAAAAATATATAAAGAAAATAACATACAGCTTTCTTGGACCCTCTAAGAAAAATTACAAAAACGAAATAGTAAAAAATATAAGGGGAAGAACAGAAAGGAGAAAATTAAACACCACTCAAAAATTAAAACAGGCATGATGTTTTTTCAGTAGATCTAATATTTGAAATATCAAAAGAACTGTTTTCATGCCATTCTGTAAGAAAACATCTTCGTTTCTGATTTTTTGGTTTTATACAATATGGATCAAGGGGGGGGGGGGGGGGAGAGAGAGACTAGAAAACAGGAATGCTGCTTTTTCAAAATTTAGTGTTGCCCTCGATGAATGTACAGTGAAATCTCGTTAAAACGCATAGTCAAGCGTAAACGTTTTTTGCCCGTATTAATGAGAGTATTATAAAAGAAATTCATAAATCTGAATATATATATATATATATATATATATATATATACACACACACACACACACATATATATGTACATATACATTGTAATATGGCTGAAAATTTGTTTTCTCAAACCATTTTATGCTGCTTTAGTAAAGATTTAAAAAAAAAGTACAATTAACAATTTTTAAAAAAAGTATTTGAAACTCTAGTTTACACTGAAGCATATATTTACATTTCTATTTGAAGGTGTAAAATGGCAGTACAAAACAGTCTAGAGTACATAATAGGCTATCCAAAATAAAGAAATAATATTCATTTGGTTTTTCTTGGTAAGTGATCTCAGAAACATTTCCAGCTGATTGATTAATTTTTTTAATTGCCACCAGCATATCACGGAGTCATTCCTCATTTGCACTGAAGAAATCAGTATTCAGCGTCATTGCTTTGGCGTCAAAAGCAAGATTTCTATTCATTTCATTTAAAAAATAGAATAGAAAAAAAATTTCGGATTTCGTTGTCCTGATGAATGTCCATTTGTACATTTTAATGAACGATACCTGTTACACGCACTTCCTATAGACTTTAAACGGAGATATTGTTTTTGTAAGTAATAGCGATCTTAAATGGGGCCGTTTTAAAGGAAATCTATTGTATATATTATTTATATTTTCACAATTTTTGTAGGTAATTTGTAAAGGTTTATAATGGTTACATATATATTTCAGTTGTATGAATTTAAATTTTACTAAAATGATTTTATTTGCATCAGCTGAAATGTCCCATATTTACGAATCAACCTCTGTAGTATGAAAGTATGCGTTAACCACGGGAAAAACACAGTATAGACACTATAGACCACACAGTTATGTCATCATTTTAAATTTGCGATCATCTTTTAAAAGTTTCGAACTCTGATTTTTAAAAGTTTTTGCCAAATGAATACATTAAAAATCTGCCTGATCTGCAGCTTTTATTTAAGCAAAACGGTATTGATAGATGTGTCTTTCTAAATTATTAAGTGTCTTTCTTAACCCTCGTCCAGATCGCATAAAGCCCCACTTTTTTAGGTTTTTAAAAAATTACTTGTTATCACAACCAGTGGCTATCTTCTGTAATCGAAGTAACATTAATTTCCCTTTGACTGGAGATATACTTTTCGGTTCCAAAAGACAGTATCTACCGCTTTCGTGACAGCTGACGCTTACATATTATATATATATATATATTTAAATTGAAAAGTGTTCGGCAATATTATTGCAATATTTGAAAATTTTAAATATAATGCAGTTTTTTCCAAAAGCTTTTCGCACATAATAATCGAACTACAGGGTTGGCAAGTTTTTGACAGTGTGCGGTTTTATCCGGTTTAAACCATGGTTTAGACCGTCATGGTTAAAATCTCTTGTCAAAAACCTCGTCAGAAACCTCAAATACTACACTGATATGTAAAATTTCACATTAAACATCTGTCACACACAGGGTTGGTATTTTTGCCAGGACAGTGGCAAAAACTGGAAAAAACCAGGGGAAAAATGAAAAAACCCGGCAAAAATGGAAAAAAAACTATTTGTCTTTAATGTGTAATATAATCTGCATGCTAATAAGAATAATAATGGTATACACAATTAAATTTAACAGTGTACTATTTAATATTTAAATTTATTTTACTAATTAATTAATATTAAATAATTTAAATCTTTAAAAAATTGGTGGGATTCACTCTTACTTAAGAATTTAAGAACAAAATAAAAAATTACATACCTATTTTTTTTCCTTAACTCAGGGATATGTTTAAGAAAATTTTAGGTCCTTTAAAGGACCCTTCATAAAATAATTTATTTTAAAGTAGGATCCTTTACAAAATTCTTTAACATCAAACAGGACCCTTCATAAAATTATTTGTCTCTGAAATAGACGTTTCACCTTCAAATTGAACTTTTCACAAATTTAATCATTTAAAAATAAAATCTGCCCTGTTAATAAACAATTGAACTCACCAAAAAATATATTACTTAGTTTCTTTATATGTGAAGGTTAGAACCTGAAGACACCAATAATTTAAAATTCACAAAACTATGTCTAGAATTTTCACAAAGACAAGAAAAACTTCCCAATTTAACAAAAGCAGGACCCTGTGAGAAAAGTCCAGACAGACCCCTGTAAGTAAAGTATTTTATCAGTCATTAATATGTATATATTTTTTTAATTTTCAAAAGATTTTACAGTTTTGTTATTTTTGTTTTATGTCATGAGACTTAAGAAATGTAAATATCTAAGTCTTTGGTACTATTTTATAGCTATTTATCTGATGAAACTAGTTTGTTAAAGATAAAATAAGTAAATTAAATTGAAAATTATATATTGAAAAAACTGTTATGGCTTATTAGGAAACTAGATTTTTTTTCTGTCACTTTTACTCTCCAAGAAAGGAACAAAATGTTAAATTATTTAGATTTACTTTCAGTCAGTAGCCTGTTGTCTCTATCTTTTTGTGTTATATTCCCGCTTCCCCCACCATAGCAGATGCTTGTCATGTATGGCTAAATCTTTTGAAAAATGAAGAGTTAAAACCACATTTTTCAAAACTAAAAAAGATATTTGAACAAGCGATTTTGCCATGTCATCTTGTAGCGTATTTGTTACATCGAAAGTACGGAGATGAACTTCTAAATTATGAACAAAAAGAAAGCTGTAAAGCATGGTTATCTAAAATCAATCCTGATTTTATATCTTATATTATTAATTTTAAGCTCAAAGAAAAACCCTTTCCTAGCTCATATTTTGCAGAAGTGATTAATAGTGTCAGTGCATGTAGGGGAGACCGGGGCACATTGGTACATGGGGTACATTGGTACAATGTAGATATTTCTAGTTGATTTATTTAAAAGTTTTTAATTTTTCTCCTAAAAGTTGGCAACAGTGAAGACTTTCTTCAGGTGAAAGTTTGCTGGGATTGGATTTACAGTTTCTTGGAAATGGTAACTTTATCTGTTTTACTGCAATTTTGTAATCTTTTGGAAGTCTATTTGTAACAGTATGGTGAAAATTCCATTTAATCTATCACTTTAAGTATAATAGCACATTATAACCTATGTTAATGACATTTATTTCCACACAGTCTTGAACTACAGTGTAAACAATAAATGTCAGCCATGACACTTTTTCAAAAAATCTGCTTCTGGGGCAGTTTGGTACAGTCCTATTGGGGCACATTGGTACATGTACCAATCTGCCCCATAATAGCAGAGTGTAAATTAGTATAACATTCTTGTTCAAAGTATGTTAATCCTTAAATGCATGATTTTTTATTTTATTTTAAAAAATGATATGTGGTTCCAAGGAATGTTTATTACACAGGAAAAAATAATGAAAAAATTCAAAGATGTATTTTTTGCAGAATATGATGTATAATATGTACAGAATATGTATTGTTATGTATAGGCAAGACATCCAAGAATTGAGAACATCAGATGTTCTATGTCACTTTCCGCCAAATTTAATAAAAACAACCATCAATACTGCCATTTATTGGAGGAAAGGTTCAATGATCCTTCTGAAAACTTAATGTAGCAGGTAATAAACATAGATTAGTTAATAAAAACTCCACCAGATGACTCCAAAATACATTTTTGTACATGTTGCAGATATGCTACACTATGCTTTTAAGGGTTAAAGCAAGTGTACTGTAGTTTCTGTACAGATGCAGTATATTTACTAGACACAATTAAATAAGTGTATACATTTTTTTTTTTAATAGGCTGCACACATTATTTATTTCTTAAATATTTCGATTTCTTTGCAGTTACCATGAGGAATTACAAGAAAAAAACTAATCGCACAGAAATTTGTGAGGAGACTATGGCAAAAGCTGTATCTGATGTCCTTAATGGCAGCAAAATACGAACAACAGCTCGAATATATGGACTAAAAGTAATGACACTGGCAAACAGAGTGAAAAAGTACAAAGAATCTCATCCAAATATACATACAGCAAGTGTCGATAATCCAGAAAATGAACATAAAGTTGAAGTAGCCAAGTATCAGTTTAGCTCAAAGTACACTGTCAAGCAAGTGTTTACAAAAGAACAAGAAGATATGCTAGTAGAGTATCTAGTAAAAAGTTCAAAAATTCAGTATGGATTATCATATAAACAAATCAGAGTTTTTGCCTATGATTATGCAAAAAAACTTGGTGCTAATTTAAAAGGGCCTATGCCAGAAAAATGGCTTAGTAATAAAATGGCCGGTGAAGAATGGATGCTAGAATTTATGAAGCGACATCCAAATTTGAGTTTAACAAAACCAGAAAATACAAGTCTTTCACGGGCCACAGCATTTAATCGCACTAATGTCCTGAATTTTTTAACAATTTTGAAGAAGCTTTGACTACATATAACATTCGTGCAGAAAGGCTTTACAATATTGATGAAACAGGAATTCACACAGTGCTACCAACACCTAAGGTTGTAGCAGAAACTGGAACGAAACAAGTGGGTCAAGCAGTATCAGCAGAAAGGGGAGAATTGGTTACTTTTTGTGCAATTATCAGTGCAACTGGGAACACCATTCCTCCTGCATTTGTGTTTCCAAGGGTGCGGAACAAGGAAGCTTTCTTGGATGGAGCTCCAATAGGTAGTTTAGGTCTTGCTGCTCCAAGTGGTTATATGAATGGACAACTTTTTTTGCAAGTTATGAAGCATGTGCAAAAATTTACAAGATCAACAAAAGATGATCCAATTTTAATCCTACTGGATAATCATGAGTCTCATGCATCACTGGAAGTAATAGATTTCTGCAGAGAAAATGGGATTCATTTTGTCACATTTCCACCGCACTGCACCCATCGACTGCAACCTCTAGACGTTGGGCTTTATGGACCATTGAAAGTACATCTAAAGACAGCATTTAATGACTGGCACTTGTCCCATCCAGGAAAGACCATCTCAATATATAACATTGCTAAACTGGCAAACACAGCTTATATGGCAGCATTCAGCCTAAAAAATATAACATCATCATTCCGAAAAACAGGAATTTGGCCAGTTAATCGAAACATTTTTACAGATGACGATTTTTTCAGCTCCTATGTAACTGATCAGCCAGAACCTAGTACTTCAAGTGATATAAGCCTATGTCAAACAGAATTTTCTTCAACCTTAACCAATGCAGTTACCACTCTAAGTTTAACCAATAATGAAATGAATACACAGAATCCAGGATCATCTTCAACTAGCTATTTGCAAAATTGTGAACAACCTGTTACACCAGAAAGTGTTCGCCCATACCCAAAAGCTGTAAGATGTAAGTCAAATAATGCACGTAGGCAAAGAAAAGGAAAGTCAAGAATACTGACTTCAACTCCCGAGAAGAACAGGCTAGTGGAGGAAGCTTTGAGAAGGTCAAAAAAGATAAAACCAAAAGGGTTAACTGAAAATTCTACTAAGCGTATGAAACAAGCTCCAAAACTACCTGCACATGTTTCAAAAACAGAGAGCGAAAAAGATGACTTCAATTATAGTCTCCATAGCTCAGAAGATAGCATCAGTGACGGCCCTCATGAAGAAGAATACCAACTTATCCCACCTAAAATATATGAGTCTGGTAGATCCAATATCTCAGTTAGTGATTATGTATTAGTAAAATTTGCTGGAAAGAAGAGCTTTATTTATTATGTTGGCCAAATTGAAATTAAGAATACAGAATCGGAGTTCTCCGTAAAGTATTTAAGAAAGAAAGCTGACTGCTCAAAATTTTATTTTCCTGAAGAGGTTGATAGTAGCATAATTGATATTTCAGACATATGTTTTATCCTTCCACAGCCTACATTTAATGGCGGTACTGCTAGAGCTGCAACCTTATTATCTTTTCCTGTTGAGTTAAGTGAATACTATGTCCACTAATTGTATAAAATTCTACAACTATTCATTTTCCTATGTTTTTTTCTTGTGGTTTCTATATATTATTCATGTATTTTTAAGTATATTTCCTTTTTTGTATCCTAATTACTGATTTTAATAAAAGAATTAAGTTCACTATGTATATTTCTTGTCAATGTACCAAAGTATCCCATCCTTGTACCAATCTACCCCATCATAGGGTACATTGGTACAAAAATCATTATTTCCTAAACTACATGTTACTGACTTTAACATACCAAAATTTTTCAAAATTATTCATGACACTGCAACAATAGAAAACACTCTTCAAATAAATGGTTTGAAATTTCAAAAAATTTGGATGTTCATCATAAAAAAGACAATTTTTTGTAATATGTACCAATGTGCCCCGGTCTCCCCTAATTGGCGGAGAAATATTGAATAAGCTTGTGCAATTTCAAAAAACTTTTGTTCATTAGTAGCACAACTTCAAATATGCCAGCAAGTAGTGCTGCTATTGAAAGATTGTTTTCAAATTTTTCATTTGTGCAAACTAAGATTCAAAATAAGCTATCAACAGATGCTCTTTCAAAACTTGTTTACTCCTATGCCATGCTAAAACAGCAAAGTTTAGGTTGTGAGGAAAATATTGCTGAAAAATTTGAAATTTAATAGTTTTCTGCTTTAAATATAATTTTATATTAAATTAAATTTAGGTTACTATAACTGTTTCTTCGAATTTCTAACATATATAAATTATAAACATAAGTGCTTTACTCAGTCTCAACAGTTCTATTATGTAAATTATTAATAATTGTATAAACATGAATAAAGAAGTTTCTATTCATTTATATAAAATTAGAATTTATTTCGTTTATAATCTTGTTATAAAAGTTAGTATTCTTTCATAAAGTGCATAATTATACTTATTTAACTTAAAAGTTAAAATAAATTTAGAATAATATTGATTCTTCAATTAAGTATGCAGTTTATTTTTTCTTTCGTGAAATATTTTTTCCCTTTCTGGGGAAAAAATTAAATGGACAGTCTATTTTTGCCACCTTTTTGGTAAAAACCTATTTTTGCCGGGACGGTTTTTACCAGATTTTTTCCGCGGTTTTTTCCACCTTCGGCAAAAACTCGCCAACCCTGGTCACACATATACAACATTAGATGTAATATTAAAAATTCACTTTTACTGTATTGTATATTATCATTTCCGGAAAAAAAAGAAAAAAAAATCTCTCATAAATCTGAAAATTTAGCCTGCCTCCAAACTTGTTCAACTAAGCAATGCATCTGCTATCAAGCCCTGCTAGCACAGCACCAATTGAGAGAGTATTTTGTAACTTTGGCTTCATACACTCTAAACTCAGAAACAATTTGGATGTAAATAAATGTGCTAAATTGATTATGTGTTATAGGATATTGTGGGATAAAATTAATCCAGATTATTAACTGTACAAAATCATTTTCTACTGTTTGAACATTCTAAAAAAACAATGTTTTACTGCAATTAAAGTAATTTATTTTTTTTGTAATTATTAAATTACAGTATAATTAATTTTAAATAAAAAATTATTTAAATCATTAAGACTTATTCAATGTTTCTGTCTTGTTCTTAAAATGTTTAAAGTGCATTACACATTTTTGACGGTTTAAGCCAGTTTTTGACGGTTTAAACTAGTTTTTGACACTTGTCATGTCAAAAACCAGTTTCTGACGTCAGAAACCCAACCCTGTCGAACTATTTTAAAGTTTTTTAATATTCACCCGAGTAGATATATTTTTCAATATACAGATGTTTGGAAATATTTGTGCTTCTTTAAAATTTAGCAACAATAAGTAAAGACTTTTTCGAAATACGAAATAAATCTGTCTTCAGGCAACAAAATTTCGAATAAAAAATCGATCATGTGCCTGCGAAAGACGGTTCAATGCCCATGTATAATTTTTGATCATAAACTTTTTTAACTGAACTATTTTGATTGATTTAAACATTAAATAGCGCTTAAAATTCTTTGATTTAAAAACTATCTGCTTCAGTGCGTTTATTGTATATTTCTCTATGAAACTACCAATTTTTATATGCAGTAATTTTTTTTAAAAATATAAACCAAGAAAGAGCTGCTGTCACAATAAATTCAATTAGAATAGTGTCAGTTACTCCTTTTTCAAAACACAGATTAATCTGAGTCATTCAAGAGCATGAATAAACGAGTCGGATATAGCAATCCCAAAACTTTTTCCTATCTCATACACGTTAGTACTTCCAGAAAAATGAAACACAGAGTCACCGGTTAGATAATTTACACCAAAATCTAATCTGCAGCAACTTATTTCAAGTTCTAACTGAATATGAAATTTGATGAAAATCCGTGCATTAGTATTTGAGATAGAATCATTGTAAAAATCGTTAAATGGGGGAAAAAACTGGACAGAAGCGCCACCTGTTGAGCGATTTACTCTAAAAACTGATAATGCTAATTTATATCAGGGACGAACTGAATTTGAAATTTGATGAAAATTCGAGCATTAGATTCTGAGATAGAACTTTTGCGATAATCATTAATAATGCCGCATAGCAATGCCATCTGTTAAACGATTTACTCCAAAAACTAAAGAATACTAATTCATATTAGGGACTAACCTAATCTGAAGTTTAATAAATGAGCTATTGCGATAATCATGAATAATGCCGCGTAACAGCGTTACTTGTTGTACGATTTAACGAAAACGTAATCAGAACCATATTATATCATGGACTAAAGGAACCTGAAGTTTTATGAAAATCCGTCCATTAGTTCTTGATATATAGCTATTGAGGAAATTGTGAAATAAGCAGCATAGCAGCGTCACCTGATGACTGATATACATCGAAAACTAATAAGATCCAGTTTATATCAAGGTCTAACAATCTAAATTTTTGTGAATTCCGTGCATTAGTTCAAGAGATAGAGCGCCCGCAAAATTCATGTCACATACAGACATTTTGTAAAAACATGATTTTTGGAATTTCTGACCCCTAAATCGTGTAAATCGTCGAAAATCGGAATTCGATAATTTTCATGAATCCAATACTTTTGTCTTCTTAAGACAAAAAAAAAAAAAAAAAAAAAAAAAAAAGGTAAAAAGAATGGACAAGCAGAATAATTTCATTTTACAGCACGCGAGTTTTTTTGAACAGAAGAAGCATTACTCACTATGTGAATTCGTTATAGCATAAACGTGTGGCGTAGATTTTGTTCGATGCAAATCTTGCCTATGCATTTTTACCTGAATACGTAAATTAAGTTTCTGAACAACAGAATATTTAAACAAAACTGAAATTTTATGCGGGAAAATCCTTTATCAGGAATATTGACTGCTAGAGAGCAATCTTGGCGGATGAATAGGTCACAGGAAACTGCAACCCTGACAGCAACGTTCACCGCGTACCTGAGGACTGAGGGAGGGACAGGTGGGGAGAAAATTACAATAGTTACCTTCGCCTTCAACGTGCTTCGTGTAACGAACTTATGTAGCATTTATGTAAAGCAAAGTGAATAGCAGGTAAAGAGCGGAAGTGAATATAAAAAAGGAAATTATTTAAATGCTAACGTAAGGATAGTCTAAAAATTAATTAAATTTGAAAAACTAACTAAGATGCTTTTTATGAGCCAAATTTTACACATGGATTAATAACAAGTTCTATTTAACAAAATGCAAACAGACGAGGAAAATATTTAAATAGAAATGTCATATCGAATATTTATGTAACGTACTTCTTCATATTTACAATGGTCATAGCTGAAATTAATAAAGAATATTTGTTACTAAACTTCTGGGGAGAGCAATTGAGGCACACCTTTGGAGTTCCTTATAGTTATATACATAAGTAGCCCTCTCCCTTTTCCACAAATAACACTTACTATTTAACATATCTTTATCAAAACAAAAATGAGTAAATAAACCAATGTAAACAAAGATATAATCTATCTATAAAGCAAAAACAAGTGAGTAAGTAACGCTGACGTCACATTGACGATGGTAATGATCAGATAAATTCATTATTTACGATAATTTCCCTGTTAGGAGGGATGCATTGGGCACATTTTGAAACTTTCAATTTCTTTAAATGTAAAATGGTTTTTGCATGTTACGTTTCTATATTGTTCAGGGATATTAAACTGTGTTGCATATTATATTTTATTAATTGAAATTCCTACTTTTGTGTAAAACAAAGTTGATTTTCTTACTTTTTTGTAAAAAAATTTCCTCTTTTTCTCCTCACATTCCCTTAAATTTTTAAAGTAAATTTTTACGGAATATTAGATTGATTTTGAAATGATACAAACTTAAATTTACTTATAATAATGAAGGAAGGGGAAAAAAAGTTTACTAAATTCAGATGTCACTTTTTTATATGTAAAGATGAAACCACGTTATTGAAACTAACAACAAATAAACTAACAACAAACTAACAACAAATTTGAGCATTCGAACACTCTTTCCCTTACAAGGAAAAGCTAGTTGGAGTTGGCAATCCCAAAACTTTCTTCTATCTCGTGCATATTAATACGTCAATCTACATAATACATTTACAGAGATCTTTTAAAGAAACCATTACACATTTTTCAATCTTAAAACAAGAATTATTTGTCTTGAGAAACAGATCTTTCACAAAAACCAAATTTAATAATTTAAAAAGAAAACTGAACATGTCACAAAACGGCTTAAATTGCTAAAACCTAAGCTATCTAGCTATAAATAAATATACTAAATTATGCAAGATAAGAATGTTATATATAATAATATAAAGATAACTTATATATAATCTAATATAAAAATAACTTCAGATTCACAAAGTTATGATTAGATTTTTTTAAAGTATAAAACATATCGTTCCGATTTTGCATAAACAGCATCCTCTGAGAAAAGTTTAGATAGACACCCGTGGCTTTGTATCATTGAAGCTAAAGATCCATTCTAGAAACTGAATTATAATTCAAATTCAAATACATAAAAATCGCGAGAGAGCTAAATTGCTAGTCACATTTCCCATTTGAAATGCAATCGCTGGAAAAGATCACAATGCTATACCTAACTCTATCCAATAGAAAAGAGGATATTCCATGCTTCGGTGGTTAACGTGATTCTCGTTTACTTGAACATTCTGAAATGCAGCTTTTGACATCACATTTATCCAGAAAAATGAGTATCCTTTCTCTGATGGAGAAATGGTTTATTCAGTCTTTTTAGTATGAGACTGAAACAGGTAGCTACGAAGTATTCCCCTCTCCCTTCCCCTTTAAATGAATTTTATGATGTAATTCATTCGAAAAAATTTATATAGTAGACTCTCTCAAATCAGCACAACTTAGAGCTTTTCAGGTCATTGCTTTGTTCATATTTCTTAAACAGCAATTTGAATGCAATAATGCATTTGAAATTACAATGAATACTCATAGTATAGCAAAATATTAAAATAATTAAATAGAATAATAAAAATTTAGAAAATTTAATAAATAATTAAAATACTACAGTTTTAAATTTCACTTAGAGTAGCAAGCCTTATTTCTCTTTTTGGAAACTATAATAATGCAATTAATTTTTTCCCCTTTTACAGGAAACATCAAAATACCAGCTTTGTTACAATTTGCGGTCTCGACAAAAACTTCATTAAATATTATTCCTGTAGAGCAAAATCATTTTCAATTTTAAAAATGACTATTTTTTTTTTAATACACATGAATAAATTGGCCAGTTTGTTACATTATAGTCTATCGCGATTATTATTTAAATTATACATGCTATTTCAAATTATAGTCTATAAATCATCAAATAGATAACAATAAAATTACCACAGATGATCATGAAAATATGCTATGTTGAAAATTTCAAGTTAAAATTACTGGATGGAGCAAACTTAAAGAAAAAGTACGAGTATTCACTTTTAAAATAATTATTTTTTTTAATTTAATTGTAAAAAAAAACTAGTTGGATGTGTCAATCCCAAAACTTTCTTCTATCTCATAAGTACATTTTAATAAAAAAAAAAAAAAAAAAAAAAAAAAAAAACGTGGTGACGCCAAAGTTACCCACTATCGAATTTCCTCGAACATTTGACCTAGCCTAATGAGATTCTGGTATCCGAAATCCTAAAACGCAAAATTTAATTAATATTCTGAGAAAATGAGCTTAGTAGTGCCTCATGTTGGGTAATTTATACTAAAACCTAATAAGCATCTATTTATGTCAAGACCTAACAGAATCTGAAATTTGATGGAATTTCGTCCATTAGTTCTTGAGTTATAACAAAAAATTTGCAAAACGTAGCACAGCAACACCATATCTTGGACAATTTATGCCAAAACGTAAAAAAGCGTCTAATTATGTTATGGTGTAAAAGAATCTGAAGTTTGATGAAATTCTGTGCATTAGTTCTTGAGATATAGCTAGTTTAAAAAAAACCGTGTAAAATATAGCACAGCAGCACCATCAGTTAAAGAATTTATAACAAAACGTAATCATCGTGTAATTATGTTATATGTCATTTTGTAACAATGTATGTTTGATGAAATTCTGTGCGTTGGTTGTTGAGATATAGCTATCGGAAAAATTGTGCAAAATGCAGCATAGCTGCACCACCTGTTACAAGGTTAATACCAAAATGTAATCAGCGTCTAATTATGTTATATATTCTAGGGTAACAGAATCTAAAATTTGATGAAGTTCTCTGCATTAGTTCTTGAGATATAGCTATCGCAAAATCGTGCAAAATGTAGCATAGCAGCGCCACCTATAGGGCAGTTCACACCAAAATCTTATCAGCGGCTATGTATCTCAAGGTATCACGGAATCTGAAGTTTGGTGAAATTCTGTGCATTAGTTCTTGAGATATAGCTATCATGAAAATTATGAAAAAGTGGCATAGCAGCGCCACCTGCTGGCCAATTTACACCAAAACTTAATCAGCGTCTATTTGTATCAAGGGGTCACATAATCTGAAGTTTGGTGAAATTCTGTGCATTAGTTCTTGAGATATAGCAATTTTGAAAATCATGAAAAACGTGCCATAGCAGCGCCACCTGCTGGCCAATTTACACCAAAACTTAATCAGCGTCTATGTATATCAAGGGGTCACAGAAACTGAAGTTTGGTGAAATTCTGTGCATTAGTTCTTGAGATATAGCAATCTTGAAAATCATGAAAAACGTAGTATAGCAGCGCCACCTGCAGGCCAATTTTCACCAAAAACCAATAGGCACTAATTCATATCAAGGTCTAACTGAATATAAAATTTTATTAAATTTCGAGCATTAGTTCTTGAGATAGAGCGCCCACAAATTTTTTGTCACATACAGACAGACAGACAGACAGACAGACAGACAGACGGACAGACTCACAGACAGACATTTTCTAAAAATAGTCAAAACGTGTTCAGGACCTTCTAAAACGTATAAATCCGTCGAAAACCGGAAGTCGAAAATTTTCATGAATCCAATACTTTCTTCTTGTAAAGATAGAAGAAAGTAAAAAAAAAAAGAGAGAGAGAGAGAGAGAGAGAGAGATTTATAAAGACTTATTCATCAAGTATTCCGTTAACTAGAAATTTTCATTGTAGCTAAACCGGAATTAATAGAAAATAAAAGTAATAGCTGTAAGCTTAGGGGGGGGAAAAAAGCTTGTATACTCAGTGGATTAGACAAATGTCAAGGCTTTAAAAAACCGAATACAATCCGTTTCAATTGAATTACGTAATTAACTCTGCTTACGAACGGTGTTTTAATGATTGTAGTTTCAGTCGTTAATGAAGGACAAGGGACGTGTTCTATGCATGAGTGCGTAGCACGTAATCATCTGGGTAAAAGGCAACGCATACATTTCACTAACACACAATTCGCCTATAAAGAATGGGTAATTATAGTACTGAGATGGTTGATTGTTCTGGAGAAAACTAGACATAAGAAGTAATGAAAATTTCAAACTTTTACTGAAAACTGAAATGAATAAAAAATAACTATGCAGTTATTTTATTAAAACAAAATTACGTATATACTTAAATAAGAACAAGATGCTGTTGAGAAAGGGCATTTTTTAAATCTAAAGGGCATGATTTTAAGGGTACTTTTTGAATACTTTGGGACACTATTTGGATTCTACAGAACATTTTTTAAATTAGTATTAAAAGCACTTTTGATTTTTTAAAGCCCTTTAAAACAAAATTGAATCTATTTTTGCTACGCAAGCAATTTTTTTAAAAAGCAAAAAGGATTCAGTGTACTTTTAAGCTCGCAAGCTATCAAACCTTGAGAGCTAATGTGATGCCCACAAGTTCTGTACGTATGTACGTAATGCAATAATTCTCTAATAGAAATATCCGATTTGCTTCATTTTTTTTTTGTCTGTTTATTCTGATATGACGCTTCCCTGATTAGTTTTGATGTCCCATTGGTTAAGTATAAAGAGGGTAATGGGGGAAGGTAATCCCCTTAAGTTACAGTTTTTTTTCACGCAGGATTAACTTTATATTTTATATATGGGTGATTCTACGATAAGAGGTTCAAAAACATAGAGGATTCGGCCAAAAAGAAAAGTTTGAGTTTGATCAGAAACCTTTAAATTATGATTTTTGTCCCGTTTATTTACTTTTTCATATAAGGGCAAGTCACTTTATACATATTTAGAACTTTTTCTGGTCAGTGACTCGCTCCCCTGGCATTTATCTTGCCAGGGGAAATACGGCAGGGGAGAGACATTTTCATGTAAATTCAAATTTTTTAACTGACTGAATTAGTTTTTGGGTTAATTGTGTATTTCACTTTAATTATTACCGTATTGTTTAATTAGGGCAGTAAATGCAATTGAATTAAATGGATATTATAAGTTTTATGACTTATCAGGGGAAATACACGATCACCGTCTGAAACCACTACACCGCACGGTCGCGCCGCAACAACTAAAAATGGCGACGCTTAAATGGCTTGCGCATTTGGTATTTTGGTATTGCTAAACTCAAGCCGATAGATGTCCTTAAGCGCTACTCCCGATATAGCCATCCTTGAATTTATATTTGTTTCAGCGGAACGAAATTTGACAGGGTAGATACACAAAAAAAGCGGAACAAAAGTTAATTTTAAAAATTATATGAAATTAACAAAATTATTTTATCTTTCATTTTATAATACTTAAGTATAATTACTTAAATTCCAATTAAACATACTTTAGTTAAGCATCTGACGGAAAAAATATATGTATTGTTTGAAAGTTAAGTTGAAACCGGCAAGGGGACATGCCAGGGGAGAGACTTTTTTAGACTTTGTAAGAAATTTCAGAAAAATGTGTTTTAATTAGGCATTCAATCGTGATGTTATTTAATAAAGTACATTAAGATGATGCGATTCATTGCAAAAAATAGCAACATATAGAATAAAAAATCTGTTTTAAACGGATTGCCGTACAAATTACCTGTTATCGTAGAATCACCCATATCGTTTCATTCTGATTAGGAACCTCTCTGATTAGATTTGGAGGTTTATTGGTTAAGTATAAAGGGAGGGGGGGGGGGGAGGTATTTACTCCTTAATCAAATAAATGGGTTTTTTAAGTAGAATTTTTCGATTTGCTTCAAAATTGGTATACCAGTTTATTATTCTAAGGAGCTTCTTTGACTAGACTTGGATGTTCATTGGTTAAGCATAAAGAGGGAGAGATGGGGACTAGTCCTCCTCCCCCCCTCTTAGATTAGATAGATGACTTTTTCATGCAGAATTATTCGATCGATGGAAATTTAATATATCCACCTATTCCAATATGCTTTCTTAATTAATTAGATATGGGAGTTCATTGATTAAATATAAAAAGGAAAAATGGGGGGGGGTAGTGTATCCCACCGCGCTTATTTTATATTTATGGGTTTTTATGTAGAATTATCGAATTCGCTTCAATTTTTCTCTAGGTTCATTCTGATAAGGAACTTCCCTGATTAAAAACCGGGAGAAAATTAGCTTTGGTGGTTCATTATTTAAGTATTAAGGGGGGGGGGGGGTCATGGGGAATCTAATATCCCCTTAAATTTTTCGAAATGGTTTTTTTTATGCAGAATTAGCTGATTAAATATGGTATACATATTTATTCTGATTAGATTTGGGGGTTCATTGGTTAAGTATAAACGGGAGAAACGGTGACAAATCCCTCTTAATTTATTCTTTGCAATATGAGTACAATATATAATTAATGTGAATAGTCTGTGAGCTCAATGCCATCAGTTTAAATAACCACGTTTCTTTTTATTTTTTAACCAAGAGGCAAGAAGAATACAAATTTCTTGGATGAAGAAAAGGGTACCTTTTTTTTTTTTTTTTTTTTTTTTTTTAAATGAGAGCAAGAGGTTATTTTATAAATGTAAGAGCAGGTAGGTGTACATGGCAGTTTATAGTTTTAAATGAAAATCTATTCCAACAAATCTAGAGTTGCGGACTAGATTTTCGGTAGCTCACACTGGGCGCAATCCACATTTCGCTCTGTTGTGATTTTACACTTTTAAGCGAAAGATCGGCGTAGTCCGGGAAGCTTTTTTTTTTAAATTATAAACTATACACATTTCATAATACTCATCTAGACTAGGAGAAAACAGCATATTCATTCTAGCTATACTGAAGGGATTAAACCAATTTTTAGCTCCCCCCCCCCCTGATAAATTCTAAATTCAACCCCCTAACCACTAGGCTATTAAGTTTCTTTCATGAAAGATTTTTTTTCTTTGAAAAAATATAAATAAATAAATTTACAGTCTGTTTTTGCCACCATTTTGGCAAAAACCTATTTTTGCCGGGACGATTTTAATCATTTTTTTTTCTATCTACGGCAAAAACTTGCCAACTCTGAATTGCAGTGGTGGAAAACAGGCGCATCAATGGACTGACCACCAGGGTTGGCATGATTTAAATCAACTGATTTAAATCAAGATTTAAATCTAGATTTAAATCAACTGATTTTTTAAAAAAAATCATTTGATTTAAATCAATTTTTTGCAATTTCACATGAATGCACATATCAAAGGAAAATTTTGGGTAAAAAGTTAGAAAATGTATTAGATAACGATAGAATTACAAAAATTAAAGCAAGATATGGACAAACTATTAATGGCTGTCATTTTGCTGGATTTTATTAAGGTTCTTTCTTTTAAATCAAAATGAAATGAAACTTAGTGTAAGGGAAAATAATGAGGATTTGGCATTCATTAAAGAAGGTTGTCTAAATCTTCTCACCACTGTAGCACATTTTCAAGCAAAAAACGGCCCATTCCAAAAAATTACCATTGCTTGAGAAAAAAATTTGATATTATGACAGATTATGATTGGCGGAAATCCTTTTATGTAATGGGAGGTAAAGAGAGAATCAGCAAAATTGAAATTGAATTTATTTACCAAATAACAACAACCGTGGCTTCATCTACTGGAGTAAAAAGACAATTTTCTTCTTTTGGAGTAGTTCATTCAAGCCTTTATAATAAATTAGGAGTAGACAAAGCTTCTAAATTAGTGTTTTTGTTCAAGCAATTAAATCCCTGATTTTTTCCTATTTGCTTAAGAAATATAGAATTAATTGTGATTTTTATCCCTTTATAAATAGCTTGCATTAAATGAATACAGTAAACTTCCACAAATCCGCACAGCTTGGGACCAGAGGTTGTGTGGATTTTAGAATTTTGTGGATTTCTGGTCATGGGTTTGTTTACATTTTTAAACAGTAATTTGATTGTAATTAATAATGCAACTGAAGTTAATGAATGCTTATAATATAGTAAAACATTAAAACAATTATGTAAGTTAATAAATTATAATGATAAAAATTTAGATAATTAAAAATGATTAAAATATTGAAAGCAACAAAGATGAAGTAAATAATCAATAATGTATAACTAAATATTTATTATAAAGATGAGATGCATTTTTTCCTAAATTATTCAATGGAGCTTGCCCCATAAAGGTGCACTACTAATTCACATCAATATCAGAAAATATAGAAGTTTTATTTCAGGTTTAACCAAACTCAACAATAAAAAAAAGCTTGATGAATGTATAAATGCATTTTGCAAAAAGATTGTGATCACCACTGATATTAGCAATACCTTGAATTTTTTTCAGAAATAAATTTATTCTTCCTTCATGAAAAAGCATGAATTTAACAAAATAATGAAAGTTACAGATTAAATATACATAGAATTGATATAAAAATAAAGTCAAATTTTGTCCCTATACCTGACCTGAGAGCTTCATTGCTTACATCTGTAAATAATGCGCGGATTTTAGAGAGTTGTGGATATTAGGGCAGCGGATTTGAGGGAGTCTACTGTATTTAATTTGTTTTTTAAATTTTGCCAGTTTCTATTATTTACAACATATTTAAATTTATTTCTTATTTGTTATTTAGTATGCACAATTCAATTACAAAATAAGAGAATGGCTTTAGATTAAAGCCTAGATGTTTAATTTTTAGTACCAATCAGTAACTAGAATATAATATTTTCTTAACTATATAATTATTTCTTATATTATTTTTATAAATTATAAATATTATTTATTCTTTTTTAGTTATTTATTATAAAAACTGCTTCATGTATTGTAAAAACATAAAAACACAGTAATTAAATATAGGATTCTAAAAAAAATCAAATAAATCCGATTTAAATCAAAAAAATCTGATTTAAATCAAATAAATCCGATTTTTTTGATTTTTTTAAAAAAATCATGATTTTTTTCCAACCCTGCTGACCACTAAACTTTTATAGTAATCTTTAAAATTTTGTCATTAAACACGGAGAATACCCTGTTAAAATTCAGAGACGGCGATCAACATCTTTTTTTGCGTATCTTTACTACCCCCTGTAACTGTAGAAGTCTCTAAATCAATTTTTCAAATCAATGCTTACGTACATAATTGTCTAAATGGCCAAAAATATTGTTATTCCACGTTCCATGAATTTCGAACAAAATATGAAATTAAAAAAATCTTTTTGAAAAAAAAAAAAAAAAAAAAAAAAAAATTAACAGTAGGATAATGTTGCTTATGAAATATTGGCATGTTTTGTAGAAAATAAACAGGGCAGGGCTAAATTTTTAGTTTTTATTATACCGAATAGGTCTCATGCCGAATCGATCTAATATATTTTTTTGTATGCACAGGCAGAATTATGGTCGAAATTTTAGCTTTTGACAATAAATTTTTTTGCACAGGTCGAGCGTGAAAAATTTCTCCTCATAGACTTAATTCATACATCGTTTCGGAAAAAATAAAAAAGAAAATAAATCTCGAAAAATCAAAACATTTTTTAATTTGTTTACTTGGAAAAGGGTGGGAGGTAACAGAAACATTTAACCGGAAGGGGGAAATGCATATTTGATCATTCATTTATTGCTATTTCAAATGAATAACACGGCAGTTTTTTCTTATTTCTTTTAATAAAATAGTTCTAAAATTAAAAAAAATAAATAAATAAATAAATACATAAAAATTGCAAAATTTTAGGCCGGGGGGGGGGGGGGATTACTAAGCTTAAGTTATATTTATCTACCAGTATAAGAAAAATTTAATTACGTATTCTTCGATTTGTCGAATTGTTTCCGAGATTTCATTTCTAACTGATAGTTTAGTGTGAATTGTGTTTTTTCGGATATCGTCCAGATAGTAGAGGTCTGCACGGGCCAAAATTTCCAGGCCCGGGCCCGGCCCGAAAGTTGAAATTTCGGCCCGGGCCCGGCCCGGCCCGAACGAAAGAAATATTGGCCCGACCCGGCCCGAACGAAAAAAATAATGGCCCGACCCGGCCCGGCCCGAAAGTTAAAATTTCGGCCCGAGCCCGGCTCGGTCCGGAAAAAAGTTTAAAATTCGGCCCGGCTCGAGTGAATTTCTACAGAACATTGATCTTTAATCTTATGGAAGAGTTCTGACCAAAAAAAATTATATTAGTCTTTTTTTTTTCCATGTTTATAATCTCCATTTATACAGAAGTGCCGTAGGCTGCGACTGCGATATTTATGCTTTTAAATGAATCTTTGTTTGTTATGTGTAAATGTTTCAGTTATCACTAGTATTATCAATCCATATTCCCTGTGATGGAGACAAAAAATCGAAAAAGCGGTATATGGTAAAATTTTCAAAGACTAAATCGCTTTGGAATGAAAACTAGTCGTTGGGGACCACCGTAATACTTACCCATCATGGATATGTATATGAAAATAAAACATGTGAAACTATTTATACAATGCATTGCAATTCATAAACAAAACTTAAATATTGTTAATATACATAGTAATGCTATATTAAAGAACTGCTGATGTACCAATGTCGACAAATTATATAAAACGCCAAACTACTGAAATAGTACCGAACTGCGTAAAAGAAACATCCTTATAACTCCAAAAATAATAATTCTATTAACTAACAATTAACTGCGTCGGATTAAGCGTCTCATTTCCAATTAAAATATACTTTTGAATTGAAATTTGAATGAAATACAGGGTCATGAAAAATCGAAGAATGTGGAAAACAAGATTACAAATATCTCGACAACTAATAATCCGATCGACTTCGCTCTATATGCAAAATGTGTGTTATTTTATTGCCTTTTACATCCATTCCTTAGAACAAAAAAACTCGAAAAATTTTATATACGTTTCATCAGAACGAATTTTTCGAGTGTCCGAAAAAAATAGTTCCGGATAATCGAGGTTGCTGATATTAAATAGGGTTCGTCCCATTCTTACATACTAACTACATACAAAATTTCAAGTCTCTATCTCAATTTGTTCGGGAGATAGAGCGTTTACAGACAGACAGACTGTCAGACGGACGGCAAAATTTTTTTTCTAAAAATATGTTTTTTGGAATCTCCACTATCTAAAACGTGTAAATCCGTCAAAAAAAAATTTTCGATTTTCAAAACGATTGCAAGACTTACCCTATACTACGTATGATGGGTAAGTAAAAAATGCATTCCTTTCTTAACAGATGTAAATGTTTAATGTAAATTTTATCCCGTATTGTTGTATTCATTTTGCATGGATGAACATTTAAAAAAAAACTTTCAGTTTTCAGTTAAAAAAAATTCCGTCATAATCATGTTTTTTTTTTTTTTTTTTTTTTTTTTTTTTTTTTTTTTTTTTTTTTTGTGTGTGTGTGTGTGTGTGTGTGGTGTGTGTGTGTGTGTGTGTTTAATTCTATTTTAAAACGCCTAGTAATCTACGATTCTTTAAAAGGAATAAATTCTATTGTTTAATTGTAGAATAATGACGGCTTAAAAGTATATGCTTTTTTTGCAGAAATTTTTGGACAAAGCCAAATATTACTGATTTATAAAAAGTCGAGAAAAGGATTTTCATATAGGAAGATTCAATAGGAACTGATTATTTTGTCCATGAAAACTATGAAGAATGGAATCAGTCTCGGTTTCGTACGGGGAAAAAAAGTTAGGCCCGAGCCCAGCCCGGCCCGAAAAGATTAGTGACTAGGCCCGGCCCGGCCCGAAAGGATTAGTGACTAGGCCCGGCCCGAGTCTTCAGAAGTAAGGCCCGAGCCCGGCCCGGCCCGAATGCCATTATTGGAAATCGGCCCGAGGCCCGGCCCGTGCAGACCTCTATCAGATAGTTCAACTGGAAGAACGTTGCCAAGTAAAGCAAAAGACTCTGGGTGTTGGAGCTGCGGACCGGACACATTCATGGGTGCAAGAAATCCATTTAAGTCAAGATTAGAATGAAATCCAGGGGCCTCGCTAGGGGGGGGGGGGGGAGGGCAGGGGGAACCCCCCAAACATTTGCACATGCTGTTACAGTTGGCAAATTTACAAACTGAACTGGCAAATTAGTTCAAAACTTTAATAAAAAACTATAATTTTTTTTTATTTCTGATAGATTTGAAAGAAGTTACCAATATAATTAGAAATATTACAAAGCTTTTTACAAATAAAAACTATACTATATTTTCTAATTATGATAATTTCGTAAAATTATAAAATTAGTTGGCAAACGCCGAGAACTATTTATGTTTGCTTTTCATTCAGTTGGCAAATACTGAATTTTGACTTGGCAATTTTAGGTTCTTTCTAGAGACGTACCGAGTACTCGGTAAATACTCGGTACTCGGCAAATACCGAGTAGTTGTAAGAATTCCATGTTTTAAGCATATGAATTTATAAATGATTGGCAAAAAGTTATTTGAATGTACATCTATAATATATGCAGTAATTCATAAAACTATTTACTCGGTATTTAACCATACGTCTGCAAAATATAGAAAAAGTTAAGAACAAAAACCCTCATAAAATTTCACATTTGTACAAATAAAAATAAATATTTTTTTTAATTTATAGCAGGGTTGGAAAAAACCAGGTTTTTTTTTTTTTAAACCAAAAAAACCGGTTTTTTTTGGTTTAAACCAGTTTTTTTTTTGTTTAAACCGGGTTTTTTAAAAACATCCTTTTTTATTACGTATACATGCATATTTATTGATAAAAATAGACATTATTGAATTATAAGTAGTATAAATTCATTTGAAAATAATTTAAATTAAATAATTATAGTTAATTATGTAGAAAATTGAAAAAATGCTATTTTAATTTAAATAGCTATTAGTAAACTCTTATGTTCAAACAATAAGCTACTTCTACACAATGAAACATTGATGTTTTGAAAATCTTTATAAATAATCTTTTTATTACTTATAATAAACATTTGATGTAGTTTTATGAATATTCTTTTCTACAATTAAAATAAATAAATAAATAAATAAATTTGAGATTGTTCTTGGGGGTTTATGTTTCAGAGACAATTTGAAATCAACATTTATGGTCATTATATTTATCAAATAATTGAGGGGGAAAATAATTTGTTATTATTAAAGTACTATAATTAGCACCCAAATTTTGAATACTCATTCAGCTTCATATTTTGATTTTAATTCTTAAAGATAATCTCCCCAATAGAAAAAAAAATTCTTTTATTGTTTCACCAAAATCTTAAAGATCATCCAGTTATGTAGCTCCATATTCAAAAGCATTGTGCATGTTATGATAGATTGCTTTAAATAATCTGCATTTTTTTAATGAAAATATTTTATACTAAATACTGAATATTTTTAATCCATTTTATCTTTGATCAATTCACATATTATAAGATTTTTCTTTAGAGCAATGGAATATGTTCACCAATGCATACTAAATTCCATCCTATACATTAAAAAAAAAAAAAAAAAAAAAAAAAAAAAACCCTAGAATCACTATATTTAATACTTTTTGGTGAAATAAAGTGTTAAAAGTAGAAAATATTTACATCCAATAATTTGTAAGTCTTAAATTGTAAAGAAAAATGAGAAGATATCATTAGATTTAAAAAAAAACAAAAAAACAATTGGTTTAAACCGTGGTTTAAACCATGGTTAAAACCGTGCCAACCCTGATTTATAGAAAAACAGAAAAAAACTATTATTTTGGATAAAGAAACTGAAAATGCAATAACAAATTAATAATTAAACTAATTATATTTCAAATTATGGTGCAAAAACACCAAACGTTCTACATTATTATTAGTAGACAGGGCATTTCTTTTTCTACTATAAATTTGGCCTGACTCTGAAAATATACGTTCAGAATAAACAGTTGTTGAAGGTGCATATAAGAATTTTTTGCAAAGTTGCCCATAATCTGAAAAATACCCCCCTCCCCCCATTATGCAAATTAATGTCAGTTTTACATAAGTCTTCTGTTAAGAAAGCCTGCATCTCTTTTTGTACCAATTCTTCATGCGGAGATTTTAAACTAGTACTAGTGTCACAATCTTTTTCTCCTTCGCAATTTCCTCAAAATATTGCCAGAAAATAGATGAATTTCTTGCTGGCATTTTCTCTTTTGGTTCTTCTACATTAGCATTCTAATGGTGTTAAGTTTCATGAGTAATGCTAAGATTTTGTTTCTTTGGTGGATTTTCAAGTTCTAGATCATCTACACTCATCAATTTTAGAGCTTGCTTTTTAAGGCACTCTTAATTCACACATTTATAATTTTTATTGTAAAAGGTTAGTTTTTTACTGGGATATTTAAAAAATAATAAATTTAAAATAACATAATTCAATCTGTAGACACGAAAAATGAAAAGAAACTGCAAAGTCAATACATTATATATACACTGGTGTCCAAAATTTAAGCATAATTGGTAATTAAGCAATTATTTTTAAGTAATGAAAGAAATATGAATCGGAATGTGCTGAAACTTCAGGTGTGTAAACAAAATAGTACGCGTCACATATTTTCGCGAAGAGTTTTCCCCGAAATCGAACAGGGGACCGTCAACAAATTGAAAAAGAACGAAGATCTTTTGGATAACCCTGTCAAAACTAATGTAGCAAAAGCGTTCAAACTGCACATTATGATTAAATGGCTTATTGTAATGTACTGTGTTAATTTTTACAAGGATAGCATGTATACTCGTAGAGAAATTAAGGTTTTTATAAAAACAGTCCTAAGTTTTTTGCTTATAATTTGCAGAGTTCTTAATATAAAATAATGTTCTTTTTTGAAAAAATGACAAACATCATTATACAGAATACCCTGTCATCAGAATTAAAAAATAATAAAAATTGTATGACAAATGAGCAGGTTTACTAAATAATTAACGCTATTAAAATTTCATTTGAATATTATGTTAGTTAAATGTAAAGAGCAAATTTTGTGAAAGTCTCAAAAACATACCTTAAAAATTCTGAAAATTATCGTTGATAGAATGAGATCAAAATCCTTTATTCCCTAAATGAAGCAAAAAGATGAGGGGCTGTATCCATATTCCACTGTTTAGTGCCTACACAATATTGCACGTACAACTATATTTAGGTAAAACCCCTGATTTTTTTGCTTCCTTTAGGAATAACGAATTTTGAGTTGATTCTATAGGCGACCATTTTCAGAATTTTCAAGCTATGTTTTTGAAACTTTTACAGAAGTTGCTCTATACATTTAGCTAACACAATATGCAAATGACATTTTGATATCGTTGACGCATGCGCAATGAAAAATTATTTACTAAACATACTCATTTTTCATACAATTTTTATTATTTTTAAATTCTGATGATAGGATATTGTGTACAAGATGTTTGTCATATTTTCAGAAAAGAACATTATTTTATAATAAGAACTCTGCAAATTATAAGCAAAAAACTTGGAAAAATTTAGGACTGGTTTTTTAAAAACCTTAATTTCTCTACGAGTATACATGCTATCCTTGTAAAAATTAACACAGTACATTACAATAAGCCAATTAATCATAATGTGCAGTTTGAACGCTTTTGCTACATTAGTTTTGACAGGGTTATCCAAAAGATCTTCGTTCTTTTTCAATTTGTTGACGGTCCCTGTTCGATTTCGGGGAAAACTCTTCGCGAAAATATGTGACGCGTACTATTTTGTTTACACACCTGGAGTTCCAGCACATTCCGATTCATATTTCTTTCATTACTTAAAAATAATTACTTAATTACCAATTATGCTTAAATTTTGGATACCAGTGTGTATATATATATATATATATATATATATATATATATATATATATATATATATATATATATATACACTATATTGCCATTGATTATGGGACACTTGCGATTTTAGACATTTTACTAAATATCTAGAAAAATACATGAGGAATCATCTCGAAACTCTTAGTGTATAAATATAATAGTATATGTCATACATCTCCGTGAAGATTTTTTACCGAAACTCCATAGGGGACCGTCAACGAATTAAAAAAGAATGAATATCTTTTGAATAACCCTGTCAAAACTAATGTAGCAAAAGCGCTCAAACTCTAGATTATGATTGAATGCCTTATTGTAATACGCTGTGTTCTTTTATGTAAATAGCATGCATACTCGCAGAGTAATTAAGGTTTTTATAAAAATGGTTCCAAATTTTTCCAAGTTTTTTCCTTATAATTTTCAGAGTTCTTAATATAAAATAATATTTTTTTTTAGAAAATATGACAAACAACATTGCACATAGTACCCTGTAATCAGAATTAAAAAATAATGAAAATTGTATACAAAATGAGTTGGTTTACTAAATAATTTTTTACTGCGCATGCGTCAACGATATCAAAATTTCATTTGCATATTATGTTAGCTAAATGTATAGAGCAACTTTTGTGAAAGTCACAAAATCATAACTTGAAAATTCTGAAAATAATCGTCAATTGAATAAGTTGAAAATCCGTTATTCTCAAAATGAAGCAAAAACAAGAGGGGTTGTATCCATATATTCATTGATTAGTGTCAATATAGAATACACAATACGGGATGTTACGACTTTTTGGATAAAATCCCTCATTTTTTTGCTTCATTTTGGAAACAACGGATTTTGTCCTTTTTCTATAGACGATTACTTTCAGAATTTTCAAGCTATAATTTTGAGACTTTTACAAAAGTTGCTCTATACATTTAGCTAACATAATATGCAAATGAAATTTTGATATCTTTGACGCATGCGCAGTAAAAAATTATTTAGTAAACCTACTCATTTTTCATATAATTTTTATTATTTTTTAATTCTGATTACAGGGTACTGTGTGCAATGCTGTTTGTCATATTTTCTGAAAAAAATATTATTTTATATTAAGAACTCTGAAAATTATAAGGGAAAAACTTGGAAAAATTTGGAACCATTTTTATAAAAACCTTAATTACTCTGCGAGTATGCATGCTATTTACATAAAAATGAACACAGTGTATTACAATAAGGCATTCAATCATAATCTAGAGTTTGAGCGCTTTTGCTACATTAGTTTTGACAGGATTATTCAAAAGATATTCATTCTTTTTTAATTTGTTGACGGTTCCCTATGGAGTTTCGATAAAAAATCTTCACGGAGATGTATGACGTATACTATTATATTTATACACTAAGAGTTTCGAGATGATTCCTCATGTATTTTTCTAGATGTTTAGTAAAATGTCTAAAATCGCAAGTGTCCCATAATCAATGGCAATATAGTGTATTGTGATGTCGGCCGGCTCCGTGATGTCGACGCCAATAAGTCTGCGATGACGTTCCATGCCTAGTGCCATGAGGTCTGCGAAAAACTGTCCGCTGCGTGATTTTTTCATTTTGAAAGTAACTTTTCTGTTTGAAATGGAACTGAAACGAAGGGATTCAGTTGTTGCCCTGGTGCGCAGCAAAGAAAGAACGTTTTTTTTTTTTTTCGGCGGGCTCGGGTGTGAGCCGTGGATAGTTCAGGTTTTAAAGAACATCGGTGAAGGGTGTTCAAAACCTTATGCCCGGAAGGGGCTGTATATTCTCAAGTGATTTTCCTCATGGATATATGTGTAAATTAACTGTACATAATTGTAAATAGCGCTGTGTGGTTATGTATATAGTTTTCATCGTGTACTCTGTGTGTTGGTTTCATTAAAGTGAATTGTGAAATTCTACGGAGAGTCGAAGTATATTTAGTTACGACGTCACAGCTAGTAATATATAAAAATTATTGGTGGCTTGCTGTGGGATACAGGAACTGATATCAAAAGTTCCGCGAACTCATCGTCTCTGCTGTATTATTTTGAAGGCGGACTGAAAAGCTGTGTCGATCATTGAAATCAGCATTCGAAGATTATGAATTTCTGCTCGGAATATTAAAGAATCGAACGGTGAGTCCCTATTGTTTCTCTTGCGCGCCGAATTTTGGGGAGGTCTCAATGCCATACGCTTAAATGTTAGAAAATTAAAATAGCGTGTTTCGTTTTGTTTTCTTTTTTTTAAAGGTTATTGCATAAGAGTATTTTCGGGATTTATTATTATTATTATTATTATTTGCTAATTGCTGTTTTGTTTTAGAAGTAAAACAAAATAAGAAGTGTAAAAGTAGAATATATTAAGTATTTTAAATACATTTTTATTTTTTGCGTAAAGAGTAAAGTAATTTTCATTGCACAAGTAGTACGGTAATGAACTTAATTGTTTAAGTTGCAGTGTAAAGTTTATTAAATTAGAAAGTTGAATTTACTGAAATTATTATTTACTTTTCTTAGTGCATTAAAGCAAAGTGATTTAGTAAAGTAATGTACTGAGTGTTTATTATTTTATTGTGCATTTTTTATGAATACTTTAGTTACGGTTTTAATTATTTACTGTGCTTAGAGAAAAGTGTTACTCAGTTGAAAAAAAAAAATCTTGTTTTTCTTTGGTATTTTAATGCTATTGTGCTCAGGAAAGTTATAGAAATATTTTGTAATTGTATTTACTTTTTTGTAGTGAGATATTTTTCTGAGTTTGATTATGGCTTCATTCTTGAATAGGCAAAATAAAGATGTATTGCTTTTGCTCGCAGCAGAATTTGATACCGAAATATCTGCTGACATTAAAAAAGTGCCTTTAATTCAGGCAATTTTGAAAGCTTCTGATTATGATGAACAAATTGCAAAAGATATGTTAGAAGGGATTTTAGAAGAAAGGGAAAAATTAGCAGAACAGGAAAAACTAAATAAATTAGCGGAACAGGAAAGGTTAGAAAGAGAGAAAGATAGACAATTGGAATTAGAGAAGCTGCGATTACAATGCAGTGCAGATAGTAACTTCTTAGTTTCCCCTGATTCTGTAACGGCTGAAAATAAAGATAAAAGAGTGAGTTTAAAGGATTTAGTTCCAAAATTTGACCCTAAATTAATTGATATTACCTTGTTTTTTATGATTTTTGAGAGTCAGGCGTCAAAAGAGAATTTAGGAGAATTAAATTATGTTTCCCAACTTATACCTTTGTTACCTGTAGAGGTAGCTGAAATTATTGTAAAAGAACCCTTAGAAAAAAGGGATGATTACCAGCATATCAAAAATGTTTTGTTAAAGAGATTCAGATTAGGAGCAGGGGCCCTGAAAACAAAATTTGAGACTCATCAAAGGAAGGCAGGTGCGTTATGGACTGAGCTTGTTTATGAATTAAGAGGGTATTTAGAATACTGGTTAGAAACTGTTGAAGTAAATGATTTTGAATCACTCAAAGAACTAATGCTCACAGAGCAGGTTAAGCGTAGAGTTCCTTTTGCTATTAAAGATAAATTCCTCGATGAGTGGGACGAGATTAAGACAGCGTCATATTTAGCAGAAAAATGCGATAAATTTGAAAGTGTGAGAGGGAATGTTAGGAAGTTTGATAACAAAACGTGGAATAATAAACCATATTTTAGGGATAGGAATGGGCAAGATAATGCTAGAAGTAAAGGGGATCAGGTAGTTAAATCAGGTGGGGTTGATAAAAGAGATAATGTGCGTAGGGATTTTGGAAATAGAGATAAATTTGATAGAAAAAAGCCAATTATCTGTTTTCAATGTAATCGTGCAGGGCACATTAGGCCAGATTGTCCGGATTTAAAACGCAAAAGTTCTGGAGATTTAGTCAGTCACGTGGACGTAGGTGTACGTTTAGGACAGTGTTTTACACCTTATTTGAAAAAAGCAGAAATTAATGGGATAGAACGAAATTATTTAAGGGATACAGGGGCTGGAATTGATCTTTGTGACCGTAGTTGGATAGATAACGATGATTTAATTGGAGAAGTAACGTGGATAAAACAACCGTTGGATAATGCGTGTAAATGTTTGCCCTTGGCGAGAGTTACCATTAAAGGGGATTTTGGAATGGTAATTACTAAGGCAGCTGTGATACCGACAGAATTAGAGCAAGGTTATTATTTGCTGGGAAACAAGACAGCTGAACTTATTGAGGAATCAAAAGGTAATTCTGTGTTGGTAAATGCTGTAATGACGCGCAGTCAGAAGCGGGAACGTGAAAGGGAAATATCCGTGGTTGAAGTTGAGAATGGATTGGATTTGGAGGATGGAGATAAAGATGAGGTGGAGTTTAAAGAAGAGGAGGAAGGGATGGTTATACCGGAAAAGTTAGAGACGGAGACAGGTTTGGTTAATGTATCAGCGGAGAAATTTAAAGAAGAGCAGAAAAATTGCCCTTCACTTAAGCAGTTGTGGGAGAAAGCTAAAAACTCTAATGATAAAGAATTTTGTATTAGGGAAGATAAGCTTGTACGGGTGTCGCTATCAAGGACAGGTGAGGAGAAAATACAGTTATGCGTACCGGAAATTTATCGAAGAGAAGTTTTAGCATTGTGTCATGAGCAGGTATCAGGACATTTAGGTACGACAAAGACAAAGGATAGAGTCCTTAGGTATTACTTTTGGCCAAATTGTTATCATGATATTGAAAATTACGTAAAAACGTGTGATCCATGCCAAAAGGTGGGTAGTAATAAAGATAAGCGTAAGGCTCCTTTAAAACTGGTACCAATAATTTCCGAATGTTTTTCTAAGATAAATCTGGATGCGGTAGGTCCCTTACAAACTAGTAATAAAAATAACAAATACTTAATTACATCCATTTGCCTAGCTTCTAAGTATCCGGATGCCATACCGGTAGTAGATATTACTTCCACTTCCGTTATTGATGCTATGTTGCAGATGTTTGCTAAAACGGGCTTTCCCAGAGAGGTACAATCTGACTTAGGAAGGTCTTTTACGAGCGAGTTAACGACCGAATTCTTTCAAAAATTTGGCATAAAAGTGTCCCATAGCTCAGTCTGTCATCCGGAGTCCAATTGTGTGGAAAGATTACATTCTACATTAAAGAAAGCCATTAAAGCCTTATGTCTCGAATCAGGTCGTGATTGGGAAGAAGTTTTGCCTATGGCACTGTTCGCTTTAAGAACAGTAACGCATGAAAGCACGGGGTTTAGTCCCGCTGAACTCGTTCACGGGAAGAATTTGCGTATGCCACACACTTTGGTGTATGAAAATTGGATGGGTGACGAGAGTACGGACCAAAATGTGGTAGATTATATTTTGAATTTGACAAATAGGTTGAAAAGATGTCAGGAGTTGGCAGTCAAGCGGATTGAGGAATGTCAGGACAAGCGAAAATTATGGTATGACCGGAATGCAGTGATAAGAAAATTCAAGGTTGGAGACCAGGTGTTAGTTTTGGCAACCTCTAAATCTCATAAGATGGCTGTAAATTGGATCGGGCCAGGTACGGTCACGGGAGTAATTTCAGAAACGAATTACACCGTTGACTTACCAGAGAAGCGAAATAAGGCGACAATCTATCACGTTAATTTATTGAAACCTTATTATAAGCGGCCGGAATTTGTTAATCTGGTAATTGATATCGATTCGGAAGAGGTGGAAGAAGATGCCGAAATACCGTACCCCATGCCAAACCCCACACAAATTGATTTTTGGGAAATCGTGAACAACAGTGAACTAGAGAAGAGGGCGACAGAAATTCAAATTAATAATTTTAAGGAAGTCATAGAGCGAAATAAGAAAGTGTTTTCTTCGGACCCAGGACGTACTCATTTAGTAGAGATGGATATAGAATTAGTTGATGAAAAGCCGGTGAGAGCCAAATCTTATAGAATGTCGCAGAGGCAAATAGAAATTTTGAGGGAGGAGATAAGAAGATTATTAGACTTAGGAGTGGTTGAGGTAGGGCAGTCCGATTTTACGTCCCCCATGATTTTGGTAGAGGTTCCGGGAAAAGATCCTCGTCCTTGTGTGGACTATAGAATACTAAATTCCAAGACTCGAACGGAATTTTTCCCACTCCCGAATATAGAGGAGGTAGTAGAAAAGGTGAGTTCTGCGACCTTTATTACGGTGATGGATTTAACCAAAGGTTATTTCCAAATACCACTGACCAAAAGGGCCCAAAGGTACGCTGCATTTGTGACACCTTTTGGGGTATTTTTGCCTAAGGTCATGATGTTTGGTCTCGTGAACGCTCCTTTCTACTTCTGTAAATTAATTTCTATGGTTCTGGGAGGTCTGGAATCATTTGCCTTGCCGTACATTGATGATATTGCGGTGTTTTCACTTACTTGGGAAAGTCACATGAAGGATATAGCCGAGGTCCTAAAGCGCTTATTAGAGGCCGGTTTAACAGTGAAACCCACAAAATGCAGATTTGCACAAGACAGCGTGAAATTTTTAGGTCATGAGGTAGGTTCGGGAAAGAGGTCCCCCAGTGACGTAAAAATTAAAGCAATTTTAGATTTTCCAACACCCTCAACTAAAACACAAGTAAGGTCATTTCTGGGAATGACGGGCTACTATTCTCGTTATATAAAAGATTATGCAATAATCGCGGTTCCCCTGACTAATATCTTGAAAGGGAAAGTAAAAAAAGAAAAGATAGAGTGGAATGAGGATTGTGAAAAGGCATTTCAGGAATTAAAAAGGAGGTTGACCCAGAGTCCTGTTTTATATGCCCCCGATTATAAACAAGAGTTTATTGTGCAAACCGACGCAAGTTTATATGGTGCTGGTATAGTTCTGTCCCAGATTCGAGATGGGGAAGAGCATCCCATTTTATATTTAAGTAAGAAATTTTCTAAAGCAGAGCAAAACTACAGCACTATTGAACGCGAATTAGCAGCGATTGTATATGGTCTTAAAAAGTTGAATCATTATCTGGATGGGCAGCGGTTTGTTATACAAACAGACCACAATCCTTTGACCTATCTTAAAACAATGATGGGGAAAAATGCTAGATTGACTAGGTGGGCATTATATTTACAGGCATACAATTTTGAGATTAAGCACAAACCGGGTAGGCTTCACGGGAATGCCGATGGACTGAGTAGAACTGAGTAATAGTGAGTGTAAATATTAAAATCCAATCATTGAATTCACTCATTTATATTTATTTTACATATATTGAATTTAATTGTATTAATTTTGTGTATTATTTAGTATAGAACTTTATGTTGCATATTCGAGAATAGTATTGTGCCATTCTTTCGGCTCAGATGGATATCTCAGATGAGTAGCTCACTGTGTTTAGTGAATTTTAATCATAAGTTTTTTTTAATTATTAATATGCATATATTTTAATAGTGTTCTGGTATTATGACCTCTCAGGTTTGGCGTGTCGGGAGTGCCGTCTTCCTAATCTTCAATTTTCATAGGTGTATGCACCCTATGAAAATCTCTTTAGGGGGAAGGAGCTGTGATGTCGGCCGGCTCCGTGATGTCGACGCCAATAAGTCTGCGATGACGTTCCATGCCTAGTGCCATGAGGTCTGCGAAAAACTGTCCGCTGCGTGATTTTTTCATTTTGAAAGTAACTTTTCTGTTTGAAATGGAACTGAAACGAAGGGATTCAGTTGTTGCCCTGGTGCGCAGCAAAGAAAGAACGTTTTTTTTTTTCGGCGGGCTCGGGTGTGAGCCGTGGATAGTTCAGGTTTTAAAGAACATCGGTGAAGGGTGTTCAAAACCTTATGCCCGGAAGGGGCTGTATATTCTCAAGTGATTTTCCTCATGGATATATGTGTAAATTAACTGTACATAATTGTAAATAGCGCTGTGTGGTTATGTATATAGTTTTCATCGTGTACTCTGTGTGTTGGTTTCATTAAAGTGAATTGTGAAATTCTACGGAGAGTCGAAGTATATTTAGTTACGACGTCACAGTATATATATATACAGGGTGTTTCTAAATTCATGGTACAAACTTTAAGGGGTGATAGCACACATCAAGATAAACAATGTTAAATAGGAAACTTAGGGTCCCAAACGTATTCCTTCCTAAGGAGATAGGCGCCATTAAAGTTTAGGGTCCAAAAATTCAAATGATTATAAAAAGCACTAAAACTATTATTTATGTCAGTATTGTCTTGAAAATAAATTATAAAGATAAATTTCAAAAAATGCCAATAGAGGGTGCTTTAGACTTTGAAGTAACGAACAAGTATTTTTTACTGTTATTTTTTGCATCTCATTAAATTTTTTTAGAAGCTTAGAAATAAACTTAAATTTTGAGCTCAAAATCTAAATCGTCGGGAGTGGTTAAGTAGCGCAAACTGAACTGTGTGTGTGTGGGGGAGGGGGGGGGGGAAAGGTTCAAATTTGAAATGATTATAAAAAACGGGAAAATTGGTCGATTGATTTGCGATTTTCACTAAAATTATTCTTTATGTCAGTATTATCGTGAAAATAAATTATAAAGATAAAATTCAAAAAATGCCGATAGAGGGCGTTTTAGAATTTGGTGTAACGTACAACTATTTTTTACCGTTATTTTTTGCATCTCATAAAATTTTTTTAGAAGCTTAGACATAAACTTAAATTTTGAGATGAAAATCTAAATCGTTGGGAGTGATTAAGTAGTGCAAACTGAACTGTGTTCAATGGAGGTGGGGAGGTTCAAATTTCAAATGATTATAAAAAACGGAAAAATTGGTCGATTCGTTTGCCGTTTTCGATAAAACTATCCTTTATGTCAATATTTCCTTGAAAATAAATTTTAAAGATTAATTTCAAAAAATACCGTTAGAGGGCGCCTTAAACTTTAGAGTAACCAACAACTATTTTTAAACGTTATTTTTTGTATCTAATAAAATGCTTGCAAATGCTTAGATTTAAATTTTGGGCTCAAATTCTAAATCAATGGTAGGTGTTAAGAAGCGCAAACTGAACTGTGTTTAGGAGTTAAAATGTTACCCTCCCCACCCCTCGAACACATTTCAATTTTCCGCTACTTAATTACTCACAACGATGCAGATTTTGAGCTCAAAATTTAAGTTTGAACTTTTACAAGCATTTAATTAGATACAAAGAATAACGGTTAAAAATAGTTGTTGGTTATTCTAAAGTTTAAGGCGCCCTCTAACGGTATTTTTTGAAATTAATCTTTAAAATTTATTTTCAAGGAAATATTGACATAAAGAATAGTTTTAAGCGAAAATTGCAAACGAATCGACCAATTTTTCCTTTTTTTATAATCATTTGAAATTTGAACCTCTCCATCCCCATTGAACACAGTTCAGTTTGCGCTACTTAACCACTCCCAACGATTCAGATTTTCAACTCAAAATTTAAGTTTATGTCTAAGCTACTAAAAAATTTTATGAGATGCAAAAAATAACGGTAAAAAATAGTTGTACGTTACTCCAAAGTCTAAAGCGCCCTCTATTGACATTTTTTGAATTTTATAATAATAATTTATTTTCAAGATAATACTCACATAAAGAATAATTTTAGTGAAAGTCGCAAATCAATCGACCAATTTTTCTGTTTTTTATAATCATTTGTATTTTGAACCTCCCCCCACAGTTCAGTTAGGGCTGCTTAACCACTCCTAAAGACTTCGATTTTGAGCTCAAAATTTAAGTTTATGTCTAAGCTTCTAAAAAAATTAATGAGATGCAAAAAATAACGGTAAAAAATAGTTGTTCGTTACTCCAAAGTCTAAAGCGCCCTCTATCGGCATTTTTTGAAATTTACTTTTATAATTTATTTTCAAGACAATACTGACATAAAGAATAGTTTTAGTGAAAACCGCAAACGAATCGACCAATTTTTCTGTTTTTTATAATCATTTGAATTTTTGGACCCTAAACTTCAATGGCGCCTATCTCCTTCGGAAAACGTTTGGGACCCTTAGTTTCCTATTTAATATTGTTTGTTTTTATGTGTACTATCACCCCTTAAAGTTTGTACCATGAATTTAGAAACACCCTGTATATAAGGGTATATACAGTTGCAAAATAAATATGAAATCAGGCCTAGGACCGCTGAGTTGCTCTTAAAAAAGAGAGAAAAGAGACCAAATCGCAAGAAAAAGAGACTAAAAGAGACCAAAATTTAAAAAAAGACTAAAAGGAGACCAAATAAAAAACATTTTTTTCTCTTTACTTAAATGTTTTTGGTACACAGACAAGCACTATAAGATTAAACACCATCTGCGAAATACATTTTCAATGCATTTCAGTCAGTTTGAAATAATTGCAAATATTGTTGATTGGTTGCAGAAAAATCTCAAATCGCGACAATTCATCGTGGAAGAAAATCAAAAATTCACCAAATGATCATGGGGATAAAATCGTGAAATTCCAGGAAATTAGTGGAATTCATCAAATTGTCTCAAAAAACAAATCACAAAATTTGTCACATGATCTCGGGAAAAAAATTCTCGAAATTAGTCAAATGTTCTTAGGATAAAAAAATCCCGAAAATTATCAGATGGCCTTGAAAAAAAAATCACGATATTAGTCAAATGGATCTTGTGTTAAACATAGTAAAATTCATCAAATGTATTAGTCAAATGGATCTTGTGTTAAACATAGTAAAATTCATCAAATGGATCTCGAAGAGAGGGATGAATCACAAAATTCATTAAATGATTGCGAAATTCGAAGAGCGATCATACAAATAATTGCTAATTTTGTCGAAGGTCACGGAAATAAATAGTGAAATTTATCAACTAATCACCAGAAAAATAACGAATTTCGTAGAAAAAAAGCCATAAAAAAATCAAGGATGTCTGTCAATGGGTTACATTAAAATGTGCGAAAATCAGTTACAGTATAAAACAGTAAAGTTAGTCAAATTATCTCAGGAAAAGAATGGCGAAATTTATCAAACAGTTGTTAGTGAAAAAAGTGAAATCAGGGGATGTACTGGTGCCAAGTAATATTTCAACGAACTTTTATGGATATTTTAGGACACATTTAACTGGCATACAACATTTCCTTCCACGACCATTTGACGAAATTAAAGATTTTTCCCCCCGCTACCAATTGCCGCAATTTAATATGAAAATTGTGATTTTTTCACGCTATTGCTTACGGAAGTATACGATTTTTCTTCCACAATTGTTCGCTGATATTTGCAATTTTTTTTTCAGTAAAATTTGTGATTTTTTTTTTTTTTTTTTTTTTTTTTTTGGCTTTTAATTTGCCAAAATTCGCAATTTTTTTGCCATTGTTTCCAGAAATTTACTATTTTTCAGTGTTTATTTAACAAAATTCGTGATTTTTTTTGCTGCGATCATTTGCAAATATTTGCAAAATCGCACGGAAAAAAAAATCGCGATTTCAAAGAAAAAAAGAATCACGAATTTTGAAAAATGATCGATTGTCAAAATTCGCGATTTTTTTCTGCAAATAAACGCGAAAGAATTTTGAATTTCGCCAATCGATCGCCGAAAATTCGTGAATTTCGGCAAATGATAGCGGAAAATATGACGAATTTTGTCATATAAACGCAGAAAAAGCTAATTTCTAAAACAATGGCCCAAAAATTATCATTTACTGTATTTCGGTAAACAATTGCAGAAAAAATCGCAAATTTTCACTATCGCTCGCGTAAAGAAATCGCAAATTTTTTAGCCGATCCTTTCACGAAATTTGCATTTCCCTGCGATTATTTTTTTCGCACGCAAAATTATACAATCGTATTGTTCATTAGTATTTCCGTACACTTCGAACAAAATTCATACATTGTACGGCCAAACCGTACAAGTTGGTATCTATGAATTTCAATTTTACGATCATTTGACGAAAGCTCGGTCTTATTTCGGGATGGTTTGACGTAAATATCAGGGTTTTTTTTTTTTTTCACCCGTAATCATATGGCAGAAATCACGAGTTTATTTCGGGATTGTTTGGAAATAACAACGATTTTATTTCAGAATCGTCTGGTGAAAATCGCGGCTTGATTTCGTGATTGTTTAATGAAAATCGTCTTTTTTCCGGTGATCAATTAATTAGAATCGCAGTTTTGCCAGTGATCATTTTATAAAAATCACACATTCTTAAAAATTAAAAAACGTGAAATTCTGCCGTTTGTCGAAAAAGTGATCCCTGTATATATAACGACCGAAATAAGAATTTTGAGATTCCTTCCTGCAATCCTCTGACGAATTTCTCAATTGTTTTTCACAAGATTGACTGACAAATTTTGCAATGATTCTGCCACTGATTGACGGATTATACGCGTTAATTTTCTCGCGACCGAATGACGAAGTTTATGATTTTTACCCCTCGAATGATTATTGAATTTCGCATTTTTATCGTGCCACAGATTGACCATATTCACTTTCTTTTCAGTGTCGACAGAAAAGTTTTGCAATTCTTGCCTGCGAACAATATACTAATTTTGTAACCATTTTTCGACGATAGAGGGACGAAATTTAGAATTTTTTCCCCTGCAAATGAGAGACAAATTTGGCCCTGCTGCAGAATTTTTTTCTGCAGTCTGCAACACATGTAAAAACTTAAAAAACAGTCTGCAGACCAATCCCACGCATTACATTATTTGCACTCAAACCTTCAAATATTTGTGATAGACATAAAAGAAAAGTATACTTTAAAAAAGAAGTTGCCTTTGTTCTCAGAATTTTTAACGCCTCATATATTGTCCTAGAGAGGGTAGGGGGCTCCTCTTTGACAAAATTTGCGTTTTTTCACGATCTTTGGACGAAATTTGCATTTTTTTCGCGATCTACTGACGAAAACTACCGTTTTCTTGCGATCTTTTGAAAAAATTTGCCATTTTTTCGCGACCTCTTGAAGAAATTTGCAGTTTTTTCGGGATTTTTAAACGATAACTGTCGTTTTTTCGCGATTTTTTGAAGACGTTTACCTTTTTTTTTTGCTAACTTTTGAAGAAGCGTTACGTTTTCCCGTGATTTTTTGATGAAATTTGCCGTTTTTTCGCGATTTATCGAAGAAATTCGCCGTTGTTTCATGATCATTTTACGAAACTGCGACTGCCGTTTTTTCGCGTTCTTTTGAAGAAATTTGCCGTTTTTTCGTGATTCTTTGACGAAAACTGACGTTTTTTCGTGATCTTTTGAAGAAATTTTCCTTTTTTTCAGATTTTTTGAAGAAATTTGCTATTTTTTTCGGGTTTTTTTTTAACGAAATTTGTCGTTTTTCGCAATTTATTGAAAAAAATTACCGTTTTTTCGTGATTTTTTGACGAAAACTGCCTTTTTTTCGTGATCTTTTGAAGAAATTTGTCGTTTTTTTGCGATGTTTTGAAAAAACTTGCCTTTTTTTTCACGATCTTTTGAAGAAATTTGCCGTTTTTTTGTTATTTTTTGAGGAAATTTGCCGTTTTTTCGCGATCTTTGGACGAAATTCGCGTGTTTTTCGCGATCTATGACGAAATAGATTTCTTTTCGAAGACTGTCGAAATTCGCGATACATTTTATGTCCGAATTTTTGGATTTCGGACCGAAATTTTATAATTTTTGCTACATTTTTAACAGTTGAAAAATAGTCTGCGAACCTTCCCAAGAGTCTGCGACGTACGTCGCAGCGTTGCGCCGATTCTGCTCCCGGGAATTTCGGTATGTTTTTTTCCGCGACTAAGTTTCACGATAGTTTCACGGAATTTCGTGGTTTCATCCTAAGACAGATTAACATAATCCATGATTTTCCGCCAGTTTTCGACTGAAAATTTTTGCGATTTTTACCCGCGAACAGTTAACAAATTTCGAGATTTTCCTGCGACAAACCGACAAGTTTTTCGATATTTCCTCACGACAAATTGTTGAATTTCGCGATGTTTTTATCGCAGTCAAATGAGGAAAGTTGCGATCTTTTTCCTGCGATCGATCGATGGGTAAGAAACATTATAAAAAAAAAAAAAAAAAAAAAAAAAAAAGCGAAAAAAGAGACTAAATTTGAAAAATATAGACTAAAAGAGACAAATGCAAAAAAATAGCGATAAAAGCGAGTTTAGCGACTCGCTCCGAGGCCTGTGAAATGTTTTGCATTATTCAATGAATTGTTACAGCAACCAATAAACATTTTTATTTTTGATAGACCGTCACAGATTTCAATGGTCGGAATAAATCGGAGGGTTAAAAGAATGTTTTAATTTTATGGTTAATAATTGTCCTTGTTATGTATCAATTCTCCTTTTTTATTAGTTTTGAATTGTCAAAAATTGTCTTTAAAAAGGTGCCCAAATAAATTTCAAATTTAATGAGTTATTTATTTATACTATATATGTATATTATATAGATGTACACACAAGTATAAATATGTACACATGTTATATTTATATATGTGTATACCTAAGCTCACCTTATGTACACGTCAGTGTTTTATTTTCTTATTACACAACTACTCGGTACACCACTAGTTCTTTCCCCCACCAATAAAAAGTCTTCGCGAGGGCGAGGGCCCTGCTGAAATCGTTTCTGAGCATTAGAAATAACTAAATGCAAAAGGGTTAGAAGATTTCTAAGTCTTGCATTTTATGCATAATGGCTAAAAATTGATCTTTTACAATAAAAGTAAGTGATTAAATGTTCTTGATGGTAAAACTGTATTATTTAAGTATATAAAGTAGTATTTTGAGTTTGTCAAAAATCTCTTCAAGGCTGAAATCAGTCCTGAGACTGAAGGTCTTGCACCCATGGGCACATTTCTATTCAGTTCAAAAATTACTACTCATACGTATTTTTATTCACCGTATGTACTAGTGTATAACGCGCACTTTTTTTGAAAAAATTATGGCAAAACTCGTAGGTGCGCGTTATACACGGAATATTTTTTTCCTGCTTGAAGTAATCGCACGATATACATATGAACAAACATATTAACAAATGTATTCAAAGAATACATTAAAAACAGGAAAATCTTACTTAATAGAAGTAGTGCTGCATCTTTATTTCACTCCATGCATTTTTTAAATAGAAAAACGCGAGTAACGTTATTTAAACACTAATTAGCAATTCTCACTGCCGTCACTCACTCCTATCCCCCACATTTACTCCCTACCCGAAGTCTAAAAATGTAGTTTCGCCTTGTTTCCTGGCCTAATGCAATGTTTGTTTCCATATTCTTTACTTAAATTCCTTTGGTTATTCATTTATTTGCACATCAAATTTATGGTGCCTGTTACATACGAGATTTTAAAAAATCGTCATTTTTCCTTCTAAAGTCAGGCTCCGTTCAGATTGCGATACTTTCATTTTAACTGAATTCTTGGAAGAGTCTTTTGTATAGGACCTATTTGCGGTTTCTTCATAATAGAATGGAGGGGAGCAAACAAAAGAATAGGGAGATAAGCAATCCACCCTACTTGACGGAAAGATTTTTCCTTTGCCGGACAACCGTCCCTTTCCTGCAAAACTCATCAAAGAACAAAAACACCGCGCCACCACAACAAACGAGCCGACACCGAACTTCAAGTGGTCAGATGTGTTAGGGCCTTGAGGGGTGCGCGTTATACACGATTAAATACGGTATTAAAATTTTTAAAAGATACAAAGAGAGAGGAAAGGAAAGAAGGGAAGCAACGTAAAACAGCAGAAAGGCGTAAGCCGAAAATTAGGAATGTCAAAATCTTTAAAATTAATAATAGCCTTATTTTCCATTCCATTTCACGGGTCAAAGCTTTTAGAAAAGCTCTGTGACAAAAGGGGAAATAAATAAATTAAAATAATAATAAAATGAGAATTTTATATAAAAACTAGCAAAACCCGCGGCTTTGCTCGCGTAATAATTGAAATATGTCAAGTGATACTTATATATCTGATTTTCATTAGCAGTAATTATGTGTTAAGGAATAATTAAAAAACATGCATTTAAGCCACAGTTTGACTGAATTTCATTATTACGTGCATTTTTTCGAAGTTAAAACATAAAATAATACGAAGAACTAAAAATACTTCTAAATAAAGGATAATTTAGAAAATATATTGAAACTTTTATGCTCAATTCATACATTCCATTCAGTATTCATCTGAAGTATTTATTCTTTTTTAAAAACGATTTTCTTATGCATTTACATTTTTTCATTAATCATCATGTCACAATCTAAGTTTGTTTTCTAAGGGCCTACCATCTCTCGAGGGGTAGTGGTATTACAATAAAATGCCTATGTTGGAAAAGGGACGGTCATTAATTTACAAATTTTCATTTTGAAATCGGTTTGATATTTTCTGATATACCAAAGAAACGTAATTTAGAAAGTTTTTAAAATTTTTTATAAAATATTTATTGCTTCTGCATTCATGGGGTAGCGGTAATGGCATATAACATAGAGTATCATTAGAGTGTAGGATCATGAGAATGATCCATGTAGGAACAGAGAGTGTCACCATTGATACTAGGGATGCACCGAATATTCGGTATCTATTCGGTATTCGGTCTATTCGGCCATGTTACCGAATATTCGGTTAGGCCGAATATCAAACTATTCGGTTGAGCCGAATATTCGGCTTGGCCGAATATCAAACTATTCGGCCTGCCGAATATTCGGTTTGGCCGAATACCAAAGTATTCGGCCGAATCCAATACTTAATATAGCCTTTTAAAACACATTTTAAAAACTTTTCACAATTTTTACTTTGAACTGTCAATTTATAAATACATTTAATATAATTAGAAAGAAAATCATATTTAAATAAAATAGAATATTTTTACATTATTTATTTGCTGTTAGTAAAGTATAACTTAAGAAAATTGACCATGAGAAGGCTTAAAATGGTAATTTATTAGGATTCTACTTAGGAATAAATGATGCGAATGCAGATAGAAGTTCCTAAATTTTATTTAGTAAATAATCTGTTTTTTGCTTTTTCCAAATGAAAGTCCTTAATCAAGAAAGAAAAACTTTTGAGATCAGTAATAGCTATCAGGACAGACAATTTTTGTTTATGAAACCATAATCATAATCAACTTATTGAGTCATATGTACATTGTATTTTATCTCACTCTAGGTCAAACTTGTGTTTTCATTTCTTGCATTAACAATAAATAAGATATCATAACTATATTTTAACTCAAACGCTTTGATTTCTGTAAAATATGATATGATGGGAAGGATTGAAAATGCCACCATTCATAAGAAAAGAACTATGAGCTAGACATTCCTTAATTCATAATTAAGTTGAAAGTATACATATTTTATATTGAAAAAAATCTGCCTTGAGTTATTTAAAAAGAACAATTATGAGACTGTATAGTTTTTCTTCAACCATTTTTTCATTATTCCTCTTTGATTTTAAAATGTTTATTTCAATTCGTAGAAGAAATCTTGAAATTTAAAATTTTATTAATTAAAAAAGTCACATAATTGTGCTTCTTAAATAAATAAAGGCAGAATTTTTTCGATACTAAATGTTCTCATAAAAAGCTCTTGTTTAACAAAATATAAGTTTCTCTTATTAAATATTATGTAAAATTGTTTTAAAAAGTAACATTTTAATAACTTTAAACTTTGAAATATAAAAAGTATTTGGAAAGCCGAATATTCGGTATTCGGCCGAATAGTTACTATTCGGCTGGCCGAATATTCGGTATTCGGCCCAACAATTACTATTCGGCTTGCCGAATATTCGGTATTCGGTTCAGCTGTCGGCCGAATATTCGGCATTCGGTATTCGGCCAAAATCACTATTCGGTGCATCCCTAATTGATACAAAACCATCACTTTTATAATCGGTTTATTAATTCCTAAGCTTCCACAGAAATCGTAATTTACGAATTTTTTTAGAGCGCTTTTTCCACCGCTCCTTCGCTTCACAACTTTTAATTTCACGTTTACTCCGACAGTTCTTAGCAGATATTTATATTTTGTAAGTAACTGTCATGCCGAATTTACAGTTTCTAGACTCCTTAGTACAATAAAAATCTTCATTTTGAATACTTTTGGATCCTGCACCCTCTGTTGATAGTGTCGTCACTGAAATAAAATGTAGCTTCCTTTGTTATATTTTAGCAGATTCTGTCATCACCAATTTATTTTTGAAATCAGTTTGATACGTGCTCAGATTGCCATTCCAAAAGTTTTCACTCTATTAAAAGTGTGCAGCATTTGCTGCATCGAAACTCTACCTCTTTTACATACTATCTTTATTCTGACTAATGAGAATGCCTTACTATTTAGTCAAGAAACAGATTTTTGTCAAAGCGGTGGAATAATGATGAGGCAAATCCTGCAGATTTATAACAGTATAGGACGCTTTTTCGCATATCCCCTCCCTCTTTTAAAATTCAAATTTTTAAAGAAATGCTAAAGATAATTTTTATCTTATAAATAATTACCATGTTAAATTTCATGCTTGTAGTCCCTTCAGTAACACAAAAAAACGCATTTTTAGAAAGCACAAAGTTCCTGCACCTCCTTTGGATTTGTGGCACCGACATAAGATATAGCCACTGTTTCATTCCGGGCGAACATAATCATTTTGGTACCATTACTTTTGAAATATGTTCGGTAGTTCCGGAGATAATCCCCTACAATCAAACTAACAAACAAACAAATTTTTCCTCATTTTAATATAGGTATAGACGACATAAGATATAGCCTATCTTGGATTCTGGATGAACACCATCATTTTGGTAATATTATTTTTGAAATCGGTTCGGTAGTTCCGGAGATTAGCCCCTGTGGTACATAAGGTACAGTGTATGTTTGATTCCGGGCGAACACCATCTATTTGGTAAAATTACTTTTGAAATCGGTTCGGTAGTTCTGGAGATTAACCCCTACAAACAAATTTTTCCTCTTTATAATATAGGTACAGACGGCATAAGATATGACCTATGTTTGATCCCGGGCTAACACCATAATTTTGGTACCACTACTTTTGAAATTGGTTCAGTAGTTCCGGATATTAGCCCCTATAAACAAACAAACTTTTCTTCTTTATAATATAGGTGTAGACAACATAAGATATAGTATATGTTGGATTCCGTGTGAACACCATCATTTTGGTACGATTAGTTTTGAAATCGGTTCGGTAGTTCTGAAGATTAGCCCCTACAAACAAACAAACTTTTCCTCTTCATAATATAGGTATAGATATAGACGACATAACATATAGCCTATGTTTGATTCCAGGCGAACACCATCATTTTGGTACCGTTACTTTTGAAATCGGTTCAGTAGTTCCGAAGTTGGGGCATGGGTATAATATATAGCCTATATTTGATTCTGGGCAATCACCATTATTTCAGTACCAGTACTTTTGAAATCGGTTCAGTAGGTCCGGAAATTAACCCCTACAAACAAACAAACAAACTTTACCTCTTTAAAATATAGGTATAGATAATGACATAACTTATTTTGTTCTATGTAAATGTTGCATAAAATACCGTTTATTTATTATTTCTTCTTTTAAATAATAGAAAATCATTTAAAAATGTGTGTGTAACTGATATTCAAATATTACATTATCGCCAAATTGTTATAAAAAAACATCGCGCCAAACAAAGTGTTTATATGACATCTGTGCCAAATATTTTATTTAAACATCAAACGTTGTTGTTTTTAATTTACATTCTAATAAACATATAGTCTACGATAACCTCAATTGAAATTAAGTTGACAACTTACTATCCGACTTCATAAAAAGAACAAATGCAAGAGATTCATTCGCATGAATAGTAAAAAATATTAAAGTTCGAAGATAATAAATCACAAAGCAGTCCAGTAATGAATGGACATGGACATTATTTCTTATGACGTCATAGCATGCAAATTGGACGCGCTATCGGTTAAGTCGTTTCGGTGAAATTTTATGGGGTGGGCCACCCTTATCACTTAGAGGTATAAAAAATAGATAACAACCTATTCTCATACCTACTAAGTATACATATAAAATTTCATCAAAATCGGTTAAGCCGTTTCGGAGGAGTATGGCAACTAACACTGTGACACGAGAATTTTATATATTAGATTTTTTTAAGTGTGTGTTTGAAAAAATATCTTTCCACCCTCAATAGCTCGAAATTTTCTGACATTTTCAGACTCATTTTTAAAAGTAAAAACTGAAATTTGCTGAGGTGATCTTTGAGCAGATGTATAAGAGGTCGTGATATTTGATTTCATTTTTCGCTCAATTCATTAGAATTTGATTTATAAAGAACTATTTCTTCTGTATGAGCATTTTTTTTCGTTCCCAGAACTCCCGCTTCGGAAAATTTGGTTCAAAACGCCAATTTGACAGCATTTTTTGTATTTATCAAAAAATCAACAACCACGGGACATTATGTAGTTTCTGAATAAGAGAAATGGCCAATATGATTTGAACAAAAGTGAATAAAAATAAATTAAAAAATGAGCAGTTTGGATTGGAATACACCCTTTTGGAATACAGGAAAAAGCGGAAAAACACGGATCCATAGAGGACGTGTCTGAAACGTATGTAGGGGGAACTGGGGTACATTGATACATGGGGCACATTGATACACCCCCTCTACCGCTCACAGGGTTATTACAGGAAGTTTCACAACAGCTCCAAAAGATGATGCTAGTGTATTCAACTACATACAGAAAATCTTGGAATGATTCAGTAGTTTGATGAAATGGGACGGGTGATTTATTGTTTTTGTTGTTCAAAAGTAAATATGATTTGTACAATTGAAATGCTATTATACAACTGTTCCAGTATTTTCAACCAAAATGAATACTCTCCCTGGTAAGTACAGCTACTCTTTATCAGTTCTTCATTATTTATTGTTAGATATATTGTGAAGTGTTGGATTTGAGACTCATTTTATTCAAAATCGCTGTATGGGGCACATTGATACAGTCTATGACGGGGCACATTGATACAGCCTAAATCCTTTAATAGTTCATATTTTCATTATCTTTTATTATTTTTTTTACCATACACTCCTTAATCCAACCTTTTTTTTCACGAAAAATTTCTAATATTAGTTTTTATTGAAGTGAAATGGCTCTAATTTCTTTATATTAGAGCATTTTATAGTATTTTTGAAAACAGAAGACGTAGGAACTTACCCAGCATCTAGTGCTAGTAGAACTAATAAAAGAAAAGGACGCCATTCTGGCAAATCTCGAATTTATATCGATTCTCCAGAGAAAAAAGTATTTTCGACATGCGAAATGTTAAGTAAGAGAAACAAACTGCAGAACAGAAAATGATACTTATATTATAAACAGAATTTTTAATATAATTATCCTTTATATTCTGTTTATGAACCTATTTATAAACAGAAAAACTGGTAATTTTTTCATCTTTCATAAGAAAGAAGATAATGCTGGGGTTGAAGTGCTAGATATGACAAAGTTACCACAGCCAACAATCAGACAAAAAACAGCCAGAACATCAGGTCATAATATATTTAATTTTGATTGCTTTAATATTGCTTAAAAATAAATTGTGGGTGATTTGAATTTTTATAAATAAATATAAAATGGTTTTCTAATTAATTTTCTATGAAAAATATGCATTGGTATTATTTTGTCGTCATTTTTCTCAAACGTATCAATCTGCCCCGGGGATGGGGCACATTGATACAAATGACTTTTTTTGATTTTTTTAAAATTACATGCAAAAATACTATATAAAACAATGATTGTACATTTTTATAACATACTACACAAGTTTTGCTGTCACCTCATGGAAAAAAAACTTGAATTTTCTACTTTCTTGACACCAAAAAAAATCTTAGAAAAAAACTGTATCAATGTACCCCAGTTCCCCCTACTCGTTCGTCACTAACCAGCTTATCGATAAATTTAAAAACATTTGAATCAAAAGCTTAACATCGATGTGTATTCTACGAATACATAATTAAAAAATTATAAATAACGAGAAAGAGTTTAGGAATTTTAAAATAGACTTTCAGATTAAAATCTTCATACGGGACCTTTCTATATGAAACGGTGAGAATAACTTTCTATTCGTTTGATGTTCGGAAGTGAATAAAAATATCAAGAAAGAAAAAAGTAATGTGAATTTTTAATCAACAGACAAAAGGTTTCATGATTCCAAACACGTTGCGATTTGCGATGCATTTTTTCAGATTCACACACGAGAGAACCAGTTCTTTCTTCAGAGTGCAGAGAAAAGGTGAAAACAAATGGAAGAGACAAGAGAGAGAGAGAGAAAAAGGAAGAATGTATGTTCCGTTTTCTAAGAAACTGTTTTGAATGCATAAGGTTAGGGTTAGACATATCTGAAGGGCGCATCTTCAGACAAGATGAGTGCGCCCAAGAGAAACACCTCCGAATTGGATAATCTTTGCATCTTTTCATAATAAACATACATACTAATAAAAATAAATGTAAGTTTTATTAACACATTACCAGATTCATATTTTTTCGACAAAAATGGGAATAAAAGTATTTAAAATTTTTTCTATTACTTTGGTTTCGATAAGAATCCGGGAGCAGAATCGGCGCAACGCTGCGACGCACGTCGCAGACTATTGGGAAGATCTGCAGACTATTTTTCAACAGGGTTGGCATTTTTGCCGGCAAAAAGGTATTTTTGCCAGGACAGTGGCAAAAACTGGAAAAAACCAGGGGAAAAATGGAAATAATCGGCAAAAATGGAAAAAACCTATTTGTCTTTAATATGTAATAAAATCTACACGCTAATAAGGATAGTAATGTTATAAACATTAAATTTAACAGTGTACTATTTAATATTTTAATTTAATTTGCTAATTAATTAATATTAAATATTTTAAATCTTTGAAAAATAAGTGGAATTCAGTCTTTCTTAGGAATTTAAGAACAAAATAAAAAATTACATACCTAATTATTTTACCTTAAGTCAGGGATATGTCTAAGAAAATTTTAGGTTCTTTAAAGGACCCTTCATAAAATAATTTATCTTAAAACAGGACCCATCACAAAATTCTTTAATCTCAAACAGGACCCTTCATAAAATTATTTGTCTCTCAAATAGACATTTCACCTTCAAATTGAACTTTTCACAAATTTAATCATTTAAGCACACCATCAAATATGTCCAGCAAGAAGTGCTGCTATTGAAAGATTTTCCTCAAGTTTTTCATTTGTGCAAACTAAGATTCGAAATAAACTATCAACAAATATTCTTTCAAAACTTTATTGTTATACCATTCTAAAGCAACAAAATTTAGGATGTGAGGAAGATATTGCTGAAATATTTGAAATTTAATAGTTTTCTGCTTTAAATACAATTTTATATTAAATTAAATTTAGGTTACTATAACTGTTTCTTTGAATTTCTATTCTAACATATATAAACAATCAGGGTTGGCAAGTTTTTGACAGTGTGCGGTTTTATCCGGTTGAAACCGCGGTTTAAACCGTCATGGCTAAAACCTCTTGTCAAAAACCTCATCAGAAACCTTAAATATTACACTGATCTGTAAAATTTCACATTAAACATCTGTCACAAATATACAATATCAGATGTAATATTAAAAATTCACTTTTACTGTATTGTATATTATCATTTCTGAAAGAAAAAAAAAGAAAATTTTTTTTTGTCATAAATCTGAAAATTTGGCCTGCCTCCAAACTTGCTCAACCAGCAATGCTTCTGCTTATACCAATTGAGAGAGTATTTTGTAACTTTGGCTTCAACATACTCTCTAAACTCATAAACCATTTGGGTGTAAATAAATGTGCTAAACTGGTAAGTGCTATAGGATGCTGTGGGGTAAAATTGATCCAGATTATTAACTGTACAAAATCCTTTTTTTCTGTTTGAACATTCTAAAAAACAATGTTTTATTGCAACTAAAGTAATTTAATTTTTTTGTAATTCTTAAATTACAGTATAATTAATTTTAAATAAAAAATTACTCAATGTTTCTCTCTTGTTCTTAAAATGTTTAAAGTGCATTACACGTTTTTGATGGTTTAAGCCAGTTTTTGACAGTTTAAACCAGTTTTTGGCACTTGTCATGTCAAAAAACAGTTTTTGACGCCAGAAACCCAACCCTGTAAACTATAAACATAAATTCTTTACTTAGTCTCAACAGTTAGTTCTATTATATGAATTATTAATAATTGTATAAACACGAATAAATAAAGTTTTTATTTATTTATATAAAATTTGTATTTTTTTTCATTTATAACCTTGTTATAAAAATTCGTATTCTGTCATAAAATGCATAATTATACTTATTTAACTTAAAGTTAACATAAATTTAGAATAATATTGATTTTTTAATTAAATATGCAGTTTTTTCTTTCGTGAAATATTTTATCTCTTTTTGGGGAAAAAAATTAAATGGACAGCCTATTTTTGCCATCTCTTTGGCAAAAACCTATTTTTGCCAGGACGGTTTTTACTAGGTTTTTTCCACCTTCGGCAAAAACTCGCCAACCCTGTTTTTCAACTGTTAAAAATTCAGCAAAAATTGAAAAATTTTCAGTCCTAAATTCAAAAATTCGGACATAAAATGTATCGCGAATTTCGACGAATCGTCTTTGAAAAGAAATCAGTTTCGTCATAGATCGCGGAAAACACGCGAATTTCGTCCAAAATCACGATAAAACGACAAATTTCGTCAAAAAATCACGAAAAAAAAAACCCGGCAAATTTCTTCCAAAGATCGCGAAAAAACGACAAAATTCTTCAAAAAACGGAAAAGTTCTTCAAACATTCTTAAAAAAACAAAACAAAACGTCAGTTTTCGTCAAAAAAAAAAAAAAAAAAAAAAAAAAAAAAAAAAGCAAATTTCTTCAGAAGATCGTGAAAAAATGTTAGTTTTCGTGAAAAGATCGCGAGAAAAAAAGTTTTCGTATAAGTATCACGAAAATTTCTTCAAAAGTTCTCGAAAAAACAGCAGTTTTCTTTCAAAAAATGGCGAAAAAACAGCAAACTTCATAAAAAAAATCACGAAAAACCGGAATATTTCTTCAAAAGATCGCGAAAAAACGGCAGATTTCTTCAAATGATCGCGAAAAAAGATATATTTCTTCAAAAAATCGCGAATAAATAACAGTTTTCATTTAAAAAAAATCATGAAAAAAATATAGCAAATTTCTTCATAAATCACGAAAAAAACGAAATTTATTCAAGAGATCGCAAAAAAAGGCAAATTTCTTTAAGAGATCGCGACAAAACGGCAGTTTTCGTCAAAAGATCGCGAAAAAACGGCAGCTTTCGTCAAAAGATCACGATAAATCGACAAATTCCTTTAAAAGATCGTGGAAGAAAAAAAAAAAAAAAAAAACAGCAGTTTTCGTCAAATGATCGGAAAAAAGTTGAATTTTTTCAAAAGAGGGAAAAAAAAATTGCAAATTTCTTTAAAAAATATCGAAAAATGACACTGCATCAAAAAATTGTGAAAAATCCGCAATTTTTGTCAAAAGGAGAGCCCCCCCCCCCTCTCTTTCGGACAATGTATGAGGCGTTAAAAATTCCGAGAACAAAGGCAACTTCTTTTTTAAAGTATACTTTTCTTTTATGTCTATCACAAATACTTGGGAGGTTTGAGTGCATATAATGTAATGCGAGGAATTGGTCTGCAGACTGTTTTTAAGTTTTTACTTGTGTTGCAGACTGTCGAAAAAAATTCTGCTGCTGGGGATAACAATTAAAAACCAGAAAATTAACAATACATACTAAAGCTACAACAAACAATAAAAGTCGCAAATGGAACTATTAAATCGGAACTTCAAACTCGCAAAAGGACCAGCAAAAATAGTGCTTAACAATTTTGATACTTTTTTTTTTTTTTTTTAAATCTAAAATTATACTAGAGAAAGAATTTCTTGAAACGGGCCTTAGATTTTGAAAAACTAGTGATTTCAAAGCCAATTAATTTGCTTTTCTCAATGTGATCTTCATCGCGTCAAGGTAAAGTGTTTGCATCTTGATCAGAGGGGCAGAATTCGAACCCTTTTTTTTTTAATCAATTTTATGCTTTTAACATGTTATAATCTTGAAGCATAACAATGAATTTCCGCAGATTTAAACTTTTGATATAAAAAAAAATAATAATAAATAAATTAGATTTACGCTTTTGATTTTTCATGATTTTTTTTTCTTCTTTCTTTTTGTAATTTTCAGATTTGCCGTGTTAGCACGGTCATTTGTCAAAATTAGCAAATTTCACTATTCTTTACCGCAACTTTTTAATTGAAGCTTGCAATTTTTTGTCCCCCATAGATTATCGATATTTACGATTTGTTTTTGTTCAATCTTTAGATGAAATTCGCAATTTCTTTCTAAATTCTTAAAGAAATAGCGATTTTATTCAACGATGAATTGAAGACAACCACTATTTGTTTATGAAATCTTTGACAAAATAGCCGATGTTTTTCCCCGATCGTTTGAAAAAATTCTCATTTTTTTCACGACCGATTCACGAATTACTTAAGGGAAATTACACAATAGAAAAAAAAAAAATAAAAGAAATAAAATAAAATAAAAAGTAAATGTAAACTTCCAAGAAATCTTCAAATATACTCGCAGAGTCGCAGAAGAATCATAGGTCTGTGGAAGAACTTGCCACGGAAGAATACTGCACAGCATTTTTCATTATGCAGGATTTTCCTTTTCTGGTGCAAATCGCGCGATTCCGCACGTTATTTCAAACTCTGCTTTTCAAAGAAACTCTCTCTTCAAGAAATTTTCAAAGCCGTGCCCCTGTTTCTAAAGAGAGGAATTCTTGAATAAATAATTACAGAAACACGATTTACTTAGGATAAATATCTTATTAAGAAGTTTCTTTTGCAGCTCAGATCCCCTCCCCCCCTGAACATTTTTTAATGACCGAATTTCGGGACTAATGATTTTTTTTTTTTTTTTTTTTTTTTTGTGAGGTCTGAATTTTTAAACTAACAAAACTGTCTGAAATCAAGACTAATTTGTGATTAGATTTTTTTTTTCCATAAAATTATTTATCTTTTTTTATTTTAAGTGTCTTTTATATTTTAATTTGATCTTTTATATTTTAAGTGTCTATACTTAATGCATAATACACTTTTCATAAATTCTGGATAAGAGTGTATTTGACTAGGAAAAAAATTTGCAAAATAAAATATCTTTTTAATATTTGATTTATTCTAAATATACTGAAATATATTAATGAGGAAACATTAAATGATGAAATACAAAAATATTATTACTGATAATGACATTTTATTTATTGACGGGGAATTAATTAATCGGGTGATGCATTATCGTAAAAATATTCAAAATTGAATATTAATGCAGAAAATTTCACTATAGAGTGATTCCTGGTTAAAAATCAAAAACTTACAATTATAAAAATTATTAAAGGTATTATTCTAAATTTTGGTATGGAATTGCCATCCTTTGATATCTATATGAGCAGTGGTCTCAACTTATAAGGGCCCATGGGGCGCAAGCCCACCCAATAATTTGATCTTTCCACCAGTCCAATTCATTTTTTTTTAATTTGTTTATTTAATCGAGAAATAAAATTTAGTTTTAATAACGGTCTTAAAATAATTTTAATTGAAAAGCAGTAAGGACATCAATTCGACTTACAGGAGTAATGAAAACTCCAGGGGTGATTCTGGATGAAATTTTTTTTTTTTCGGAAATTCGCATCGCATTTTCGGAAATCGTCGGTGGGGGGGTTGGGGGTCGTGAGTCTCCCCCCCCCCTCCAGCGATCTTCAGACGAAATCAGCAATATTTTAGCAAAATCGGCGATTTATTGCGATATTTTGCCGAAATCGGCGGTTTTTCCGCTATCTTAAGACGAAATCGGCGTTTTCCCATGTTTTTTTTTAAAGTGAAATCATCGTTTTTTCGACGATCTTTAGACAAAATTTGCATTTTTTACGCGATTTTTTCTCGAAAACGGCGTTTTATTCCCGCGATCTTTTGACGAAATCGGCGTTTTTTTCAAATATTCTTTTGACAAAATATTTTTAAGCTATCTTTTATCGAAAACGGCGTTTTTTCCCGCGATCTTTTAACGAAATCGGCGTTATATCCGCAATCTTTAGATTAAATCGGCGTTTTCCCTAGGTCTTCAGAAGAAATCAGCGTTTTATCAGCGATATTTGGTGAAATTGCCGTTTTTTCCGCGATCCGCACAGGAAATTCGCGTTTTTTATCGATCTTTTGACAAAGTTCGTTTACAAAAACATTGACGAAATCGTCGTTTTTCCACGAAATATTGTCGAAATGTATGCTATTTCGGCGATCCTTTCACGAAATTTGCATTTCTACGTAATTGTTTTTTCCGCGCGCAAAACGGTACAAGTTGGCAACTATGCGGAACTGATAACCCAATTTCAAATTTTCGGAAGAGGATGCCTTAAATTTTCGGAAATTTCGGACGAGAATCACCCCTGGAAAACTCCTTCAGCAGATATATAGTTAAAATTTCAAAAACAAATTATCTGCATATTTTGTAATCTGTTTAGAATATTTTGAATTTACAAGGCACTTAGGTGACTAAAATGTATGTTTTTCTTGATATTTATTTATTTATTTTGCACTTTCAATACTTAGCAATTCCAATGCTTTTAAAAATAAATATTAATATATTTATAAGGAAGAACTTATGAGAATACAATTTAATAAAATTGTTTATAAAATTATAATAATTTAAAAATTTATTTAGAAAATTTTTGTATTTAGAGCTATATTTTTAATCAGTCCCTCTCCCTTTTCTCCGTACACACTAAGGGGGGAAAAATATGTGCTGATTTATTCAAAAAATCTTGTGCCCATCTAATATTTTTGAAAAGTTGGCACTGTTGTATGCGAGTTTCAAAACCTGGCTTGTCCAAAATTTACAACATTGTGCTTCACCTGTCAATCTTTTGCATTGATAAAACTTGTGCGCGCGCACCACACACAAGCCCTACAATTTTTTTGGGGAAAAAAGTTGCATTCTGTATTCTGCCACTGTAAAATCTTGGTTTACAATGAAAACCAATGGACGCAGTCAGAGATTTTTTGAGATTTCCCAAAATTTAATTTTATGGATAAGGCTAGTTTTGAAATTCACATCCTCGTATAATAAAATGTTTCTTTGAATAAATATACACTTAAATTTCAAATTATTATAATTTTTAAGTTTCCAGAAATTGCATTAGTTTTTCATCACTTCAGTGATAATTATCGACCAGCATCATTTTGATATAAATAAAGTAGTGACGTTGATTTTTTTAAAAAAAGACTGAATATTAAAATAATTAGAATTAATCTTGTAAAAATTCTGTTCATCTAATAATTTCTTGTAACATTTATAATCAGTATTTATTGCTTCTTCATCTAATGTGAAAATGGATTAACATCATGCAAATTTATTTGTCCATATAATACAGCTCATATTCAAAATATTAGAATAATTGAGAAAAAGTAATAAGAAAAAATTATTTGTCATTTATTTATTTTTTATACTAAGTAAATGCAATTAAATTTCTTATAAATTAAATCTGGAATGTTTAGATAAGATTTTAACATTTATAAAATATAAAATACAGCACAATAAATTAGGTATACAGCTTCCTTAAACACACCAGAATATTAGAATAAAATTTAGATTGGTTCAAAATATTAGAATATTTTATTTTACGCAACAATATTACCTTATGAATATGAAGTAAATGGTAGTTAATATTTTGTAGCATCCCCTTTAGCTTTCATAACAGCGTACAATCGATCTTGCATATTATATACAAGGTGTTTACAAACATTTCTATCAATATTAGCCCAAATAGACTTTATACGTGCCACTAACTCAGTTTTACTTGAAGGAGTATTTTCTTGAAGTTTTTTCTTCATCATACACCATAAGTTTTCGATGGGATTAAGATCTGGTGAATTTGGTGGCCAAGGAAGTACCTTAATGTTGCGTTGGCGGAACCAATTCTTAGTTGACACCGAGGTATGTGGGGACGCTAAATCTTGTTGAAAGATGAAATCATCTTCAAATAAATCTTCTGATGATGGAATCATGTAATATTCTAAAATTTCTTGATATATCAGAGAGTTAACCTTTTCGTAGACGATGCATAACTTTCCAGGTCCTTCTGCACTCATACAACCCCAAACCATGACACTAGCAGCAAATTTTACGGAACGTTTAAGGCATTCTTTATAAAATGCTTCTTGCTTCATTCTCCAAACTCGAATACCTTGATTACCGTATGAAACACAAAACATACTTTCATCACTAAATAATATATTTTTCCAATCTTCATTGCTCCATAAACGTCTTGATTTACAACAATTCAATCTTATACGCTTTTGTCTTGCAGTCATGAGAGGTTTTGTTTTCGGTACACGAGATTCAAATTTAAATTTATGGAGACGTCTTAATGTTGTCGATGTAGAAACTTCAACTCCTTCTTCTTTCCATTTTCGGTGCAAGAATCGCACACTTTTAAAACGGTTTTTCTTAACTATACGCTTCAGTTTCCTGTCATCTCTAGCAGATGGGTCATTCCACATGAATTCAACCAATGGGTGTTGCATCATAGTCACAGATTTTTTTTTTTTAATTTTATCATAGATAGACATAGTAGTGAAACCCTCAAATCTGAAATTTAAAAGTAATTTTCACAATATTGGCCGAGATATGGCCATTTGAAAACTGGCCATTTTTACGAAATGGCGGCCATCTTGGAATTGTATCACTGTCTAAATATGGCCATAACTTGGCAACTAATGGCTCAAATTTTATATATCTGGTACCAATTTGAAGCTATTTGTACAAAGAATGAATATTTTACATCAAAACAATAATAAATTTTCATTTTTTTACTTTTTATTATGTGCAAAGTGAAAATTTCACCGCAAAAAAGGGCAGATTGTAATGGCTCATAAAAAAATGAATCATCATGAATTTTTCTGAAACTTGGTAAAAACGGTGCTCCATCTGTGTGCTTTAAATAAAAAAAAATTGGAAAGGTAAAATTTGTTGTTTTAAAATAAATGGTTTTTTACACATAAGGTGTCATTAACCAAATAATGATATTTTTAGAATCTGTAAGCATTCCTGATTCAAAAAATAATGGTTAAAATAAAATTTTCTAACATCTAAATTAATGTAAAAGTATAATCAAAACCTCATTTGTACTAATTTTGTAGAAATCTGCCCCCAGCCCCCCTCCCCCCCCAAAAAAAATTAGACAATTCAAAAAATTTTACACTGAAAAAGATAAGAAAATAATTAAGGAATATAATGTATAATTATAAAATACCTATAAATGCAGTGCATATATATATGATAATTTACTTCACATATAGGGGCGAGTGGGGTGGAATGGGACAGTAGGTTTTTCTCTTTAAGTATCATTCTAAATATTTTATCAATCACACATTAGGTGAAGTAATGGTACCCCAATCTTCAGTTGAAAAAAGTAGCTGATTTACATAAGCTTGCAATTATATAAAGAAAAAGATTATTTCAAAAATGAAAAGTAAATTTAGTTCATATACTTTTTACGCTTTCTGTATAATGATTTGATTATGCATAGATGTAACAGTTTCTCTATATATGGAACATTATACTGTAAAATTAGAGAGGTAAAATTTGTTGTTTTAAAAATGTCAAATGAAGGTACAGTAGCAATCTTTTCTTTAAATTGCATCAGCTTATATAGAACATGATGCAATATTACATCAGCTTATAGAAACAATGAAATTTTTACATCATGTTTTGAATTCAAAATTAAAAATTTTGAATTCATGTTTTGATTCTTCAAATAATCTTTTTCTTTATATAATTGCAAGCTTGTGTAAATTAGCTACTTTTTTCAACTGAAGATTGGGGTACCATAGTGATGGGCGATTCTGGAAATTTTGAGAATCGATTAAAATCGATATCGTATAAAACAACATCGATCATAATAAGAATCGATTTCTCAGTTCTATAATCGATACTAGAATATCGATATTTCGATATTTAGGTTCACACAGAGAAGATCCAAATTACTAATTCCAAAACTTAGACAATCAGCAGAACCGTAATTACCGCCTCCCCCCCCCCCCCATCCCCATTTAGAGAGGCATAGAATTAAGCTATTGCAGATTTTAGAGTCGGATAATAAGAATTTTAAATTGATTGTCACTTATGGTTTTCACTTACACAAAAACTTTGACAAATTTGAGAGACATAACTCAACTAATAACAACACTGAGTAACTTGGCATTAAACCGAGTATAAAGAGTGCCAAGAGCGTGTAACTAGGATGGGAAACAAGGAGTATAGACAAAAAAAAAACCTTTTTTTTTTCTAATGCCAACCAAATGTTACACGAGAAGAACATAAAATATGTCCCATTCCCAAGGGGGCAGGCAACCCCCACTCTTGACGGAAAGGCGTCCATAGCCCAAATGTATCTTTTGTCGAAGTTTCAAAATGAGTATTTTCAATAAAATAGAACGAGAATTGGACGTTTTAAAAATTGCATGCATACTTTGAACGGCCCATATAGTAAAGATTGGCGAGGAAGGGGGGGGGGGGATTAGAACGGACGAACTTGAGAAAAAAAAACATAATTAACTAATAACCCAAATAACTGAGCTTCTAAACAAAAATATAGTGTTTAACTTAGTGTTGAATTCATGGGGTGGCCCGCGGGGAACATACACTCTTTGAAACTATAAAAAGTGCCAAGAGCATGTAACTAAGTGGGGAGAGGGGTAGTAACAGAAAAAAACGAGGAGATAAAAGCTTTATAACGATATGTTACATGAGATGGTGTGGAAGAAACAAAAAATATGCCCCCCACCCAGGGGGGCAAGGTGAATCCCAAACGGACAGAAGGGCGACCCCGGCCCAAATGTATCTTTTGTTGAGGTTTCAAAATATGGATTTATAACAAAATAGAACGAGGATTAGACTTTTTTTAAATCGCAGTCATAATTTGAACGAACCTGTAAATTAAGATTGGTGAGGAAAGGGGGGGGGGGGTAGGACGGGTGAACATGAAAAAAAAAAAAAAAAAAAATAGTGGCACTCTGAGAGTGCCGGTAGAAGTGAAACCTTGAACAATTACGTGTGTATTTTTGAATCGCCAGGAAATACTTTTAAATGAATAAAAAAAGGTTCTATAACATTAAAAAACATATTAATGTCTAAAAAAGAAAAAGAAAAAAAAAAACGCGCGATACCATATGTCTAGCTATTGTAGTTAACTCACTATAACTACTTTCTTACACTTTAAAACGCGATAAATACATCAACCAAAATTAGACCATACTATCGATACCTTAATCCTTATCCAAATAAATCATTTTGTATTAATGCCTGTTACAACATCTGTAGATTACTTTTTGAATTATTCAAATCGGACATTCTATTTAAAAGATATTACGAATTTAAAGATGACAATCTAAAGAAATAATAGCGTTGCTGAGTACTCGGTGGCCAAAAAGCTTAGGGATTACATGTGCAATCAAACGATTGCGGGTTCGGACCCCAGTTTCGCTAATATGTATCAATGTTTTTTTTTTTTTTTTTTTTTTGAAGAAGTTTGAAAAATTAAAATTTTAACACATTATGGGTCCGTAATGTGACCTGAAATGATGGGAGAAAATTTATTTTGCTAGATTTGTAATGTATGAAGCATAAGCTTTCAATAGACATATTGTATCAAGAAAAACCCCCTCTGCCCCCCCAAAAAAAAGTTCCTATAGGGAAAACCGGAAAACTGGGAAAGCAAAAAGAAAGGCGAGAAATGGTTAGCTATACTAGAATTTTTCTCATCACTGTAACTCCTATAGAAGCAAAGTTATAGCCTTTTAAAGATTGAAATAAAGTGAAGAAATAAGCAAAATTAGGTGCGTGATCGACAGGAGGGGGGGGGGGGGGGGGGAAGAATCCACAGCTCTGGGGGTGCCATGTAGCTTAAACTTTTAAGTTAAAAATGGTAGAAAATTAAATGAGCGAAATTTTAAGGTGTATATTGGGGGAGGGTGCAAGCCCCCCCCCCCTCAAATTTTTTTTTGTTTCTTTTAAAGAAACAAAAAAATATGCCCCCCGGCGGGGCGCAGATAAACCCCAAACGGGCGGAAAGGCGACCCTTTATTTATCTTTTGTCAAGGATTTAAAATGTGGATCTAAAATAAAATAGACCGAGAATTGGGCATTTTTAAAACTGTATGCATATTTCGAATGGCTCTGTAGGTTAAAATTGACGTGGAAGGGGGGGATTAGAAGAGACGAGCGTGAAAAATAAAACGTAATAAACTAATACTTCAAATAACTGGACTTCTAAACAAAAATATAACAATTTAACCTAGTATCGAGTTAATGGGGCCCGCAGGTGATTACCACCCCCCCCCCCCCAGAAATTATGAGATTTTATGTTTTTTAATGCACAAATTGCGATTCCCCCTCTCTTACAGAGCTGTAAAACATGATGCCTTTCTCCGGAGTCGCAGAAAAATACCTGCATTCAACACTGATTTAGCCTAGAAAAAAAAAGAAAAAAAAATCGAAATCGAATCTAAAGATCGACATCGAATCTAAAGATCGACATCGAATCTAAAGATCGACATCGAATCTAAGATCGACATCGAATCTAAGATCGACATCGAATCTAAAGATCGACATCGAATCTAAGATCGACATCGAATCTAAAGATCGAAATCGAATCTAAAGATCGAAATCGAATCTAAAGATCGACGTCGAATCTAAAGACCGATCTTACGGGCAGAATCGATTTTACATTTTTACTTTCTTTTGTAACTTTACAAGAAGAGAGTATTAGATTCGTGAAAAATTTTGACTTCCCGTTTTTGATGGATTTATATATTTTAGAAGGTCTTTAACACGATTTCATGGTTTTTAAGAAATATCTGTCTGTGTGTGTGTCTGTCACTCAGTGAGTCTGTATACGACAAAAATTTCTGACAGTTCTATCTGAAGAACAAATGCACGGAATTCCACAAAATTTTAGATTTAGTTTGACCTTGATATAAACTGAATCTAATTAATTTTTGGTGCATATAGCCTAACAGGTGGCGCTGCTATGCTGCATTTTTTGCGATTTGCGCAACAGCTATATCTGAATAACGAATGAACGGATTTTCATCACATTTTAGATCCAGTTAGTCCTTGACATGAATTGACGTTTTTTGCATTTTGATGTATATAGCTTCTCAGATGGCGCTTCTATACTGAATTTTTCACAATTCCCACTCAGCACCATATGTAAGGGGGGGGGGGGACGAAATGAAGCGGTCGGTCCGAGCACGGAAATTTAGGAGGCGCCAAATTTTTACTACTAACATCACTTCTAGCCTATCACAAGAAAAAGTTAATGGGAGGGGGGGGGCTAAATTGGAACTTTGAACGGGGCGCAGTTCTCTTTTCGCACGCCCCTGTTTCCATTTTAGCTTTATCTCAAGAACTAATGCACGGACTTTCATAAAAATTTAGATTCAATTACTCCTTGATATTATTTGATGGTAATTACATTTTGGTGGAAATCGCTTAAGAGATGGCGCTGCTATATTGCATTATTCATGATTAACGCAATAGCGCTATCTCAAGAACGAATTTTCATTAAAATTCAGACTCAGTAAATCTCTGACATAGATTAGTGTTATTTAGCTCTTGGTGTAAATTGCCCAACAGGTGGCGCTGATATGCTGCATTTTTTATGATTTCGCAATAGCTGTATCTCGCGCTTTCATGGATTTTCATCAAAATTCAGATTCAGCTGGTACTTAATAGAAATTGATCCTGATCAATTTTTGGTGTACATCACTCAAAAAAAAAAAAAAAAAAAAAAAAACACTATTTTGCAGGGTGGGGGGGGGGGGGGGGGAGTTCTGAGGTTTCTTTAATTCTTCTATCTTAGAAACTAATACACTGAAATTTTGGAATTGGCACATCCGTCTATTTTATCTTCGACTTTTGAAGGAAAATGAAAATTATATTACCTTCAGAGAAATCGATTAAAAATTTTAAAGTATCGATTAAATCGAGTTGGCCGTAGTATCGATTAAATCGATTTAAAAAATCGAAATCGCCCATCACTAGGGTACCATTACTTCATCTAATATGTGATTGATGAAATATTTAGAATGATACATAAAGAGAAAAACCTACTGTCCCATTCTACCCCACTTGCCCCTATATGTGAAGTAAATCACCATATGTATGCATTGCATTTATAGGTATTTTATAATTATACATTATATTCCTTAATTATTATCTTATCTTTTTCAGTGTAAAATTTTTTGAATTGTCTATTTTTTTTTTTTGGGTGGGGGGGGGAGGGGGGCTGGAGGCAGATTTCTACAAAATTAGTACAAATGAGGTTTTGATTATACTTTTACATTAATTTAGATGTTAGAAAATTTTATTTTAACCATTATTTTTTTAATCAGGAATGCTCAAAATATCATTATTTGGTTAATGACACCTTATCTGTAAAAAACCATTTATTTTAAAACAACAAATTTTACCTTTCCAATTTTTTTTTATTTAAAGCACACAGATGGAGCACCGTTTTTACCAAGTTTCAGAAAAATTCATGATGATTCATTTTTTTATGAGCCATTACAATCTGCCCTTTTTTGGGGTGAAATTTTCACTTTGCACATAATAAAAAGTAAAAAAATGAAAATTTATTATTGTTTTGATGTGAAATATTCATTCTTTGTACAAATAGCTTCAAATTGGTACCAGATATATAAACTTTGAGCCATTAGTTGTCAAGTTATGGCCATATTTAGACAGTGATACAATTCCAAGATGGCCGCCATTTTGTAAAAATGGCCAGTTTTCAAATGGCCATATCTCGGCCAATATTGTGAAAATTACTTTTAAATTTCAGATTTGAGGGTTTCAGTACTATGTCTGTCTATGATAAAAATTAAAAAAAAATCTGTGACTATGATGCAACAAGTTTTCCTTAAATTGGTTGATTTCACGTGGAATGACCCAGATGTTTTTGGTTTTCGGCCACAATTTCGGCGATTATTTTGAAATTTTCCAATTTTTGAATATTGTGTTAGTATTTTACTAACGCTCGATTGCGAACAATGTAAATAATTTGCTATAAAACATTGATTTTTACCGTGCCGATACAAATCAACCATACGAAGTTTAGTAGATTCAGGAATATCACTCACACGGCCCATTTTAAGACGAAAAAGAAACAAACTGCAAAAAAGAATACTGATTTTAAATAAAATAGTCTGAATTTAATCAATGATGCCACCAGTTAAGAATTGGTAATAATTAAAGGAGAATTAATGTGAAATATTCTAATATTTTGAACCACTTGAATAAATATTCTAATATTTTGACTTTTCAAAATAATTTTTTTTGCAATTAATCTTTTCAAAAATGTTATTAAATTTAAGATAACAAGTAAGTTTAATCAACAATAAGTTCTTAATAAAAATATCGTTTGCATATTTTCATTAAAAGACATTAAATTACCAAACGATATTTTCAATTTCTAAAAAAAAAGGTAATTATTCTAATATTTTGAATATGAGCTGTAGTAATTATTAAATGTTTATGTTTTCGATTCTATCTTGTTTAGGCAACTGACTTTTTCAAGAAATTTCAACTTTATTACCTTATTCCTTGACTTTGATTTTCCCAAAATAAAATGGATTTTTATCATTACACAGCATAAATAATTATGAATCTCTGCTGTATTATGTATATTTGTATGTACCATTTTGGCATTTTCTAATGAGATAATAGTATTCCTACAATCTAATTTCATTAAAATTTCATTTTAGAAAACAGTACTAAAAATTCTGAACATAAAAAAAAGCGATTAGTGCATTTTTTGAAAGGGGGGCAGGGGGGGGGAGATTTCTTTTGCATTCAAACTGTCTACTAAGAAATTTTTTTTGGTCCTGGAATTTTGCTTTAAACAACGTTTACTGTATTATTAGCCTCTTATTAGTGAAATTTATAAAGTGAGATACACAAATACCTAATTTAGAGATATTAATTAATTTTTTTAGAGTAATAAAACTACTGTTTGTAGTTTAGTAATAAAATTATCAATATTAGGATCGAATACATCAAGGAAGTTAAGCATCTTAAAGCCAGGAGCATTTAACAAGGGAGAGGATGAATATCACTCTCAGTCAACTCTTGGAAGAAACACAACCGTGGTCCATATGGAAAGATCAAGTTTATAGACGTAAACAGCCTTTTGAATGGGGCAGGGAGGTGGGGGTGCATAGATTTTTTAATATGAATATGTTCAGCACAAACAATATTTTATACACAGCAAAATCTGCTAAAACAGAATTATTGAATTTCTGTTCCAGACAGCTTTTCATCTTAGAAGGTATAACTGTGTACTATTTCTTTAAAAGAAAAAAGGTTCAAGTTCAAATGCAATATTTGCTTGCATGGGAAGAAATGAAAAAATGTTCAAAAAAAAAAAAATAATAATAATAATAATAATAATAATAATAATAATAAAAATAAAAAGATATAGAGCTATTCCATCTCAATTCAGGCAGACAGTACTGATATGCGTCAAGTCACCATCACAGATTTTTTTCAAAAAAATTCAGTAGTTAGAACTAAGTGATTTATAAAATTTCCTAAAAGGATTTTTTCCTAAAAATTTTTTTTCTCTGATTACAGCACTTTAAAGTTCATGATAAAATTGGCAGTTTTCAGAAAAACTGAAAAACACTTCATTTTGAAATGAACACAATACCAAACATATTCAACATATTCAGTCAATTTATTTTTTATAAACAGTTATTAAACTGAATTTTACTTTAGCATAGTTTTAAAAAATATAGTGACATTTTTACTTAATTAAAAAAAATAGATTTTAAGTATAAAAAATATAATTATTAGTGAATTTAAGATTTTTTTCAGAATGAAAAAAAATATTTTAAAGCTAAACATTGATGGCAATCTAAAGACCTTTAATGGGAGTTTTACAGCAAATTTTATTTTAACTCTAAAGTGCTTACAACTTTTGTAATTCAATTTTAAATTATGCAAAATTTTGTAAAATCACTACTTTTGAAATGCAATTTCTCAAAAACACCATTTTTTAAAAATCTGATAATATGCTCAATTCATACCTTATTAGTCTCTAATAAATACCTTACAAGCAAATCGTGTGTTTTTGCTTAGAAAATTTTATATGATTTTTTGAAAATAACATGTTGTGTGTATTTTTCAACAGACCACAAAGGCAAGCTCTTCCTTATTTAACCGAACTTGTAATGTAATTAATATTTCAAACTAAAAAATACATCACTAGTACATAATTATTACTGTTAAATTATAGCTAATCATTTGCTTAAATTTAAAATTGCGTAAAATACAACCAATAATAAAATTAGTATTGATCATATGTCATTTCATTCCATACTCATGAATGTGTTAAATCCATCTAAAGTGTGTAAAAATTTTGTTATATAGTAAGGATATAATATATTAATGTGCAAATACATACATAACAGAATAATTAGGTAGTGAAGGTTTCTTAAATTAACTTCAACTCCTTATCGTTGAAGGTATGAAGTCGCTCAGATTGTCCTATTGTAATTGGTTTTTCTGTTTCTAGAAGCACATTTTCCAATGGTAATGCACATTTATATTTTTTCTTTCCAGATTCTTTTGGCCACTGGTATGCTTTATCTATGGACCATGTTGGGTACATGAATGATACTTTAATGTCATGTAGTTCTTGTGATTGATATACCATTGATTTGTCCTATCCACCAATTATTTTCATAAATGCATCCAATGAAATCACCGATTTGGAAACTATGTATTGAATATTGTCTTTTCATTTGGCTGAAGGTTTCAACTTTTGTCAATTCCTTTTTACTTGCTCGTTCCATATAATTTTCATTATTTACAATCACCCTATATTGTTTATATCTAATACCAACAATAGATTTTGCATTAGCATATTCTTTCTCATTAATAATTCTATAGGATTGGATAATATTTCTGTCTGGATGGACTAGAATGTTATTTTTTAGCAGAGAAGATAGTTCAGCAACAAATGAGACAGAATTTTGGATAGCTTTTATTGGCTCCTTTTGGAGATTAAATTTTGTTGCATAGTGCTTGTCTCAGTCCCCAATAGCATCACATGCACTTTTAACATGGCCAGTACCTGAAAATATCCTCTACTTCAGTACAATTTTATTTTTGTGCAATTCATAAAACTGATACTTGTTTTTAAAATGTGCTCCAGATCCATCTGATATATACACAGGTGATTCCAGTGTTTGTAATTGGTACAACTTAAATAATTCTTTTTTTACTTTTTCTATGTCACAAACAGCATGAGCTGTATCATGAGTTAATCATCAAAAACTGTGATAAAACTCTTTATTTCTTCTCTAAAGTATGCTGTGCAGGTAACTAACGATATCTGAGTATTCTGCCAGTGGTAGCTTTGTACTTCATTTGGCAGTATTAGTGAGTAATTTTCAGCAAAGTCAAAATGCATCACAAGCATAGATTTTTTTAAGGGGTTTGGCTTATTTAATTTTATGAATAGGAATTTTTGAAGATTAGCTTATATTTATCTGCCATAATAATGTGCATATTATTATTTTTTCATTAAAAAATATTATTATATATACAGAGAAATAAGAAAAAGCTTGATCTTCTGGTTTTCTGAGAAAAAAAAAAAACTAATTGGAAAAAAACTAAACTTGAAAAAAAATCTAATTCAGTTGTAATGTATGTATTTGCATTTTAATATATTATATCCATACTATATAACAAAATATTTAACACACTGTAGATGAATTTAGCACATTTATGAGTATGGAATGAAATGACATATGATCAATACTATTTTTATTATTGACTGTATTTTACGCAATTTTAAATTTAAGCAAATGATTAGCTATAATTTAACAGTAATAATTATGTACTAGTGATGTATTTTTTAGTTTGAAATATTAATTACATTACAAGTTCGGTTAAATAAGGAAGAGCTTGCCTTTGTGGTCTGTTGAAAAATACACACAACATGTTATTTTCAAAAAATCATATAAAATTTTCTAAGCAAAAACACACGATTTGCTTGTAAGGTATTTATTAGAGACTAATAAGGTATGAATTGAGCATATTATCAGATTTTTAAAAAATGGTGTTTTTGAGAAATTGCATTTCAAAAGTAGTGATTTTACAAAATTTTGCATAATTTAAAATTGAATTACAAAAGTTGTAAGCACTTTAGAGTTAAAATAAAATTTGCTGTAAAACTCCCATTAAAGGTCTTTGGATTGCCATCAATGTTTAGCTTTAAAATATTTTTTTTCATTCTGAAAAAAAATCTTAAATTCACTAATAATTATATTTTTTGTACTTAAAATCTAATTTTTTTAATTAAGTAAAAATGTCACTATATTTTTTAAAACTATGCCAAAGTAAAATTCAGTTTAATAACTGTTTATAAAAAATAAATTGACTGAATATGTTGAATATGTTTGGTATTGTGTTCATTTCAAAATGAAGCGTTTTTCAGTTTTTCTGAAAACTGAGAATTTTATCATGAACTTTAAAGTGCTGTAATCAGAGAAATAAATTTTTTAGGGAAAAATCCTTTTAGGAAATTTTATAAATCACTTAGTTCTAACTACTAAATTTTTTTGAAAAAAATCTGTGATGGTGATTTGACATGCCCTGCCTGAGCTGAGATGGAATTGCTCTATATAAATCTCTTTGCAGCAGTGACGTAAGCCAGTGATTAAGTGTGGACACAAGTGTAAAAACGTTACTCTGGGTTAGAGGTCTGCACGGGCCGATTTCCAGTAATGGCATTCGGGCCGGGCCGGGCTCGGGCCTTACTTCTGAAGACTCGGGCCGGGCCTTGTCACTAATCCTTTCGGGCCGGGCCTAGTCACTAATCTTTTCGGGCCGGGCTGGGCTCGGGCCTTAATTTTTTTTGCTGGAGTATCGGGCCGGGCCTAACTTTTTTTTCCGTACGAAGCCGAGACTGATTCCATTCTTCCTAGTTTTCATGGACCAAAATAATCAGTTCCTATTGAATCTTCCCATATGAAAATCCTTTTCTCAGCTTTTTATAAATCAGTAATATTTGGCTTTGTCCAAAAATTTCTGCAAAAAAGCCTATACTTTTAAGCCGTCATTATTCTACAATTAAACATTAGAATTTATTCCTTTTAAAGAATCGTAGAATACTAGGCGTTTTAAAATAAAATTAAACACACACACACAAAAAGAAAAAAAAAAAAAAAAACATGATTATGAAGGAATTTTTTTATAACTGAAAACTGAAAATTTCTTTTAAAATGTTCATCCATGCAAAATGAATACAACAATACGGGAGAAAAAAATATATTAAACATTTACATCTGTTAAGAAGGGAATGCATTTTTTTTTCGTTCCAAAGCGATTTCGTCTTTGGAAATTTTACCATATACCGCTTTTTCGATTTTTTGTCCCCATTACAGGGAATATGGATTAATAATACTAGTGATAACTGAAACATTTACATACAATAAACAAAGATTCATTTAAAAGCATAAATATCGCAGCCTACGGCACTTCTGCATAAACGGAGATTATAAACATGGAAAAAAAAAAAGACATATAATTTTTTTTTTGGTCAGAACTCTTCCATAAGATTAAAGTTGTCCATAAGATAAATGTTGTGTAGAAATTCACTCGAGCCGGGCCGGGTTCGGGCCGAATTTTAAACTTTTTTCAGGACCAGGCCGAGCTCGGGCGAAATTTTAACTTTCGGGCCGGGCCGGGCCATTATTTTTTTCGTTCGGGCCGGGCCGGGCTCGGGCCGAAATCTTAACTTTCGGGCCGGGCCCGGGACAGGAAATTTCGGCCCGTGCAGACCTCTACTGTGGGTACCCTAATGTCTTATAAACAGGGTTGCAAAAAAACACGGCTGCTAAAATTAAAAAAGCCACGCCAGTGGATTTTATTGGTTTCAACCGGCTTTTTTGGCCAAAATTGGCTTTTATAAAACGAAGCATTTTAATTATAATACATTTTTATGTGTATATTTTATTAGTTTTGAAGATATTTAATCAAACAATAATTTAGAACTCAATGTAACTCAATTTTCACAATAATGAAGACATTAATATTGGAATAATACATATAATATACAGATCTGCTAGTGATTGTAGTCAGAATTGCAAATATGCCAGCTAAATTTTAAAAGGCCTTAGCCTTACTAATTGCTTTCTCTGGTTTACACTGATCTTAACACCTTCTACCCACCATCATTTTTTTTTTTCATTTTTACTGTTACATATTAAATAACAAGTAAGAAAAATCATGCGTTAAGCATAGATTTTGAAGCACTTTCCAACACTTAATGAAATCTTTAACAAAACTTTGTTATTTAGGGAAATAATAGTGTATAGCCAATAGAGATGTAAATTTTCCAGAAAAAGTGGTGGAAAAAAACTGGTTTTTTACCGTTTTTTTCGGAAAAAACAGAAAAGTTGGAAAAATTGATTTTTTATGACTTTCTCCCAAATAAATTATATTTTCTTAGAGAATATTAAATAATAAAAAAAAAATTCCCATTTATTTGTATTAAATGAAAATTATTTTCTCTTTATATTACAAAATAAAAAAATAGCAAAGCCTGCTTTTAAGAGTTTAGCCCCCCCCACAGCCTAAGAATTTTTATTAAACGCTATTGTTTGTTATATCATATCTCTATTGAAATGATTTTTCAGTTACATGTTTAACTACCAATTGATCTGATGTTAAAACCTGAGCCAATATGTCTGCAGTTTGGAATGATATAAATTATGCATTCCATTTACATAAGTATAGTTTTTAAGTAAATGATACTAGTTTAAAGAAACTGTTGCAGTTTTGTCATTATTACGAATAGCAGTATTAAAAAAACCCATTGTTTATTTAAAAAATGTATATTTTTATATTATTCCTTTTTTTTCTTGGAATTACACTTTTTTTTTCCTTTAAAAAATATGTTTAGTTTTAATATAGCTTTCCAATCTCAATTCAAAAGTTTTGATTTAGTTTATAATCTAAATTCAAACAAAACTAAGTTTTAGTTTGGCTTACTCAGGTCTGCAACTAAAAAATAGCATAGGATTTATTAACTGTTAGATTTTTACTCACTGAAACTAGAATTTTTTTTTTCTTAAGTTTTACTTTTCTTTTTTAAGTTTAATTAAACGTAATTTTTTTCTTTTTATCCTGAAATCTGGTATTCTATTCTTGAGTAAGAAACCATATTCAATAATGTTTCCATACAGTAATTTTATATTTCTAAGAGTGGAACTTAAGTTATAAAAACAGAACAACTACAAATAAAAAATGCTCGCTATTTGAGAAATTAACAAAAGCAGTTACATATAGAGATATTACATACAGTGCTTTAGAAAACTACAAAAATTCAAAATTTAATCAAGAGGGAAAGTATAATTTGGAACATAGTTACTTGTAATAATATATGTTGAGCTATTGCAATTATCATGAATAATGGAGCATAGCATCCACATCTATTGAGTGTTTTACACCAAAAAGTAATAAGCATGAAGTTATATCAAAGATTAACTTAATCGAAAGTTTTATGAAAATACATACATTAGTTCTGGAGAGAGAACTATTGCAAAAAAATATGAATAATGCAGCATAGCAGCACCATCGGTTGGGTGATATACACTAATAACTAAACATCTCGAGTTTATATCAAGGTGTAACTAAATTTAAAGTTTTGTTAAATTATGTGCATCAGTTCTTGAGATCGAGTGCCCATACAATTTTTGTCAGATACAGACTCACAGAGTGACAGATATTTTCCACAACCCATCAAATCATGTTCAGGACCATCTAAAATGTTTAAATATACCAAAAACTGGAAGTCAAAATTTTCACGAATTCAATACTTACTTCTTGAAAAGATAGAAAAAAGTAAAAAATGCATGCTTCAAATTTTATGTTAAATTTTTAATTTTACTATTTTCATTAATTGGCATATTATTGAAATAATTTTGCACATGAATTAATTTTTAAAAAGAGATATTGCATTTAATTAATATATCTAGATTATTTTCATGTAATCTTGTTTTTGTGAAATTGTGATCTTCTTGTATATATTTGTACAAAATATATTCAGAATTTGTGAATAAGAAATTATTACTATATTTAGGTTCCTATTTAGACATTTTTAATAAGGTTATTTTATACATATATACAACTTGATAAGATTCAGCTGCTATATGGCATGAGATTTTTTTTTCTTCAATCACTGCATTTGCGAAAGATTCAATTTGTAGATTAAACTTTTTTCTGAAATGTCTATTTTCAAGAGAAATTTTGCAAAGGGTCTTGTCTTTCAAACAAGAAAAAAAACGTGAAGGATCCTTTCAAGTCATCTCAAACAGATTTCTGCTCAGAGATCAGATTACTTACATTAAAGTTTTCATGTGGGACACTCAACATAAAAATAAATAAAATAAAAAGTATGAAAATTTAGCTATTACAAAATTTTCACTACATTATTTCATAAATGAATTTTCAATTTTTCCAGTTCGGAAAAATTGAAAAATAAGCCTTCGGAAAAAAACTAAACAGTTTTTTTCCCCAATTTTTCCGGGTTTTTTTCCAAGCATTCCCATCTCTAATAGCCAAATATGTATTCCAGTGCTTTTGAACAGCCCTGTATTTCATATGTCAGTTGATATAATGGGAAAATTTAGTTTAGCAAGAAAATACCCAGTAGCTTAAAATTTCTTTTTCAGCAATTCATACTATTAGATGGAAACATACTTGAATACTTTTGTTCAGCCCTGTAGTTTACATTGTACCTTTATTACACGTCAGCATTTGGCTAAAATTTATTGTAAACTAAAACACTTTTAAAACAATTGAAATCACATTCTCATAAATTATCATTCATAGGCCTCCATGTATCGAATTCTTTGCGTGGCCATGTATATCCTTTTATCTACATTCTGCAAACATTTCTCAATAAATTGAATGCAGCTTAGCATAAAAATACATGGCTTATTTAAGAATCACGTTTAAGTAACTTACGCTCATATTCAGTAACATTGGTGAGCTCTTTTGGTTAGCCCTATATATTAATTATAACATTTATACTAGGGATGCACCGAATAGTGATTTTGGCCGAATACCGAATATTCGGCCGACAGGGGAACCGAATACCGAATATTCGGCTAGCCGAATAGTAATTGTTGGGCCGAATACCGAATATTCGGCTTGCCAAATACTTTTTATATTTCAAAATTTAAAGGTATTAAAATGTTACTTTTTAAAATAATTTTACATAATATTTAATAAAAGAAACTTAATTTTGATAAACAAGAGCTTTTTATAAGAGCATTTAGTATTGAAAAAAATTTGTCAAGAGTTATTGAAGAAGCGCAATTCTGAAACTTTAATTAATAAAATTTTCTATGAATCAAAATAAACATTTTAAAATCAAATAATTAAAAAAATGGCCAAAGAAAAATTTTACAGTCTGATAACTGTCCTTTTTAAATAACTCAAGGCAGATTTTTTTCAATATAAAGTACAAATACTTTCAACTTAATTCTGAATAAAGGTATGTTTGGTTCATAGTTCTTTTCTTATGAATGGTGGTATTTTCCACCCTTCCCATCATATCATATTTTACAAAAATGAAAGCATGTGAGTTGAAAATATGTTATCTTATTTATTGTTAATGTAATAAACGAACACACAAGTTTTGAATAAGTTGATTATGATTATGGTTTCATGAACAAAAATTTGCCTGCCTTGATAGCTATTACTAATCTCAAAAGTTTTTTTTTTTCTTTTAAAGGACCTTTTTTTGGGGAAAAGCAAGAAACAGATTATTTACTAAACAAAATTTAGAAACTTGTGTCAGCATATAATTTATTCCTAAGGAGAATCCTAATAAATCGCCATTTTAATCCTTCTCATGGTTAATTTTCTTAAGTTATACTTTACAAACAGCAAATAAATAATGTAAAAACATTCTATTTTAATTAAAAATGATTTTGTTTCTAATTATTTTAAATATAAATTAAAAAATTGACAGTTAAAAGTAGAAATAATGAAAAGTTTTTAAAAGGTTTTATTAAGTATTGGATTCGGCCGAATACTTAGATATTCGGCAATGCCGAATACTTAGATATTCGGCAATGCCGAATAGTTTCATATTCGGCCCAACCGAATATTCGGTAACACGGCCGAATACCGAATAGATACCGAATATTCGGTGCATCCCTAATTTATACACACCAGAGTTTCCTCCAGAGGGTTTCAGGGGGGCGCTCCGCCCCTCCTGCCCTTTAGCTTAAAAAACTAGCGCCCCTCTTGTCATTCATTAAAAAAAAAATAGCGCCTTTCTTGCCCCACATTTGAAAAAACGCAGCCCTCCAGCGATGATCCAAACGCGCTATAGCGCGTAAATTACGTAAAAAGTCGGCGACGGAACGCAAAAAATAGCCTCATATGCATCCCTTGGGACGGGTAATTTCGTCAAAAAAAAAAAAATCGCTAAAAAGGGCAAGTTTCGTTAAAAATCGCGAAATAACGACAAGATTCCAGCAAGATTCACAAATGGCTAATTTCGTCACAAAATTTCACAAAACGGCAGATTTCCTCAAAAGATCGTGGAAAAACGACAAATTTCTTCCAAAAATCGAGATAAAACAGAAAATATTTATCAAATGAGTCGCAAAAAAGGCAACTTTCGTCAAAAACTAGCAATAAAACGGCAGATTTCGTCAAAAGATTTGCGAAAAAAACAGCAAATTTCGTCCAAAAATCGCAATAAAACGGAAAATTCTCTGAAAAGTTCAGTTTTTCCGCGATATTTTCACGAGATTTGTCGTTTTTTTGGCGATTTTTTAGCAAAATGTGCCGTTTTTTGAGATTTTTTAACAAAAACTGCTGTTTTGCGAACTTTCAATAAAATTTGCCGTTTTTTATAACGAAATTTGACGTTTTTCGCGATTTTTTATCAAAATATGCGATTTGCGATCTTTTAACAAATTCTGCTGTTTTTACGATCTTTTAACAAATTTGGCCGTTTTTTCGTGATCTTTTCAGAATATTTGCCCTTTTTTTCCGCGATCTTAACAAAATTTACCTTTTTTTTCTTTTTTTCAATTTTTTGATGAAATTTCTGTTTTTTCACGACTCTTTGAACCGCTAGATTCTAGATTCAACTTTATAAAAGTGCCCTTAAAAATGAAAAAGTGCCCTTAAAAATGTAAAAAGTGCCTTGAAAAATGTAAAAAGTGCCCTTTTCAGAACAGTAGCGCCCTGCCCTTTTTTAAACCTGGGGGAAACTCTGTACACACCGTATAATGTGCATATATTTAGCGAAATATAAATGTGCATATCATAATTAAAATGCATTTCATCCCTCCATTAGCCATCATCGGACACATATACGGTACTTCAGAAAGAATGTACTATTTGAAATCTTTTGTGTGGCCCTGTAAACAGGGCTGGCAAGTTTCTGCCGATGTGGTTAAAACCAGCAGTTATAAACGGTTAAAACCGGCATGGCAGAAACAAGTTTCTGACAGTAAGTGGCAAAAACTGGTAGAAACTAAGAAATAATACTAATAAGAACTTTAACCTGCAATGATCCATAATTTACGCATGTATTTAATATATAAAGAATTTAGTCAAAAAATTAAAATAAAAAAATTATGAATGTTATCCAAAGTAGAAAAAAGTTTCAAAAGGATCATATAAATATACTTTGTTTATAGAAAAATTCTGTTATTTGAAACACAGAAATTTTCATAATGGTAATATGATGCTGGGTCATTCCACATGAATTCAACCAATGGGTGTTGCATCATAGTCACATATTTTTTTTTTAATCATAGACAGACATAGTAGTAAAACCCTCAAATCTGAAATTTAAAAGAAATTTTCACAATATTGGCTGAGATATAGCCATTTGAAAACTGACCATTTTTACGAAATGGCGGCCATCTTGGAATTGTATCAGTGTCTAAATATGGCCATAACTTGACAACTAATCTCTCAAATTTTATATATCTGGTACCAATTTGAAGCTATTTGTACAAAGAATGAATATTTCCCATCGAAACAATGATAAATTTTCATTTCTTTACTTTTTATTATGTGCAAAGTGAAAATTTCACCCCAAAAAAGGACAGATTGTAATGGCTCATAAAAAAAATGAATCATCAAGAATTTTTCTGAAACTTGGTAAAAACATTGCTCACAGATTGCAAAACAGATTTCTACAAAATTAGTACAAATGTGGTTTTGTATATACTTTTACACTAATTTAGATGTTAGAAAATTTTATTTTAACCAATATTTCTTGAATCAGGAATGCTTACAGATTCTAAACTGATCATTATTTGGTTAATGACACCTTATGTGTAAAAAACCATTTATTTTAAAACAACAAATTTTACCTTTTCAATTTTCCATTGTTTTTTTTTTTTTTATTTAAAGCACAGAGATGGGGCAATGTTTTTACCAAGTTTTAAAAAAAATCATGATGATTCATTTTTTTTTATGAGCCTTTACAATCTGCCCTTTTTTAGGATGAAATTTTTACTTTGCACATAATAAAAAGTAAAGAAATGAAAATTTATCATTGTTTCGATGGAAAATATTCATTCTATGTACAAATAGCTTCAAATTGGTACCAGGTATATAAAATTTGAGCCATTAGTTGTCAAGTTATGGCCATATTTAGACACTGATACAATACCAAGATGGCCACCATTTCATAAAAATGGTCAGTTTTCAAATGGCTATATCTCAGCCAATATTGTGAAAATTACTTTTAAATTTCAGATTTGAGGGTTTCACTACTATGTCTATGATAAAAAAAAAAAAAAAAAAAAAAAAAACTGACTATGATGCAACAAGTTTTCTTTTAATTGGTTGATTTCACGTGGAATGACCCTGCTGTACAAGTTTAACTAGTAATATTATTGATTACAGTTGAATTTCTATTTAAAAGTTTAAGAAAAAGAAATTTACAAAAAATTCTATGATATTTTAAGAAGACTGAGTAATTTAAAATAAATAATACACTGCAATAACTTATTAAATTATTTACTACTACGTACAAAGAGACATGATTCTTGTGAAAATGTATAAGTAAATAATTGTAGCACAAAAATCAGTAAAACAATTTTATGAAATATCTTGTACAATTATTTTATAATATTGATATTTATTTCATATAAATCATGAAATTTATTTAGAATTTTAACTGCTATGCCCTTAAATTCATTTTCATGATTTTCAGTTATATGCAAACAATATGGCTGATTCTTTATAACAGATTCAAAACTATCTAATTCTAATACAAATTTATTTATTTTTTCAATTAAAACTATTTCACAATATTTTATTTATTATTTATCCTGAATAAAATGTATACAATCAATTTAACACTACAAAAAAAGTCTCAGATCATGTCATGAAATGAGTTTACGCCAGTTTGTTGCCAGTTAAAACCACTTTTTGCCACTGGCATGGCAGAAACAATTTTCTGCCGGCAAAAACCCAGCCCTGCCTGTAAATGCTATGTACTTCATATTATGCAAGACAGTAGCGTATGATTTATATTAAGCTTCAGTGACATATATCAATTTTATTATACATGAAATAGTTTAATATATTTAAAATAAGTCTCACAATTCCCTCTTTATCATTATCTAACGAAATTCTTAAATGCTATGTACTTCATATTATGCAAGACAGTAGCGTATGATTTATATTAAGCTTCAGTGACATATATCAATTTTATTATACATGAAATAGTTTAATATATTTAAAATATGTCTCACAATTCCCTGTTTATCATTATCTAACGAAATTCTTTTGTGCTGCCCTGTAAATGAATAATAGCTATATGTTCACTGCATACATTACAGAATGCATATTTTAGTGCACTTTGTGAATCCATAGAATATGAGTATGTTTGACAGGGTGTAAGAAAAGACCTTTAAAATTCATTTGAACGATTTTTCCCCATAGGCCGTAATGTAATAGAAAACTTTTGACTCTCCCTGTAAATAAACTAATCATGGTAGATACTTCATCTTCAATAGGGTTCGTGCTAGGGTAAACCTCAATAATGTATAAAAATTTCATAGCAATCCAAGTATATTTACGGGAGTTAGAGCACAGACAGATGGCCATACAAACCGAATGCATAAGCACTTTTCAACTTTGTTGGAAAGTGCTAAAAAAGACAATAGTTTTTTAATTCATTATTTAACCCATTTTAGGCCAAGCACAGAAATTTTATAAAATGTAGCATTATTTTTATTGAAATATGCTTAAATTACATACATTAAGACACAAAAAAAGATTCGTGCATGAAAAATAATATTTTATATTATAAGAAATAATATTTTATATAATAATATAAAATATTATTTCTTATAATGAATAATATGAATATGAATAATATTTTTATGACTTTTGTTTTATTCTTATTTCATATACAGAATTTGCAACTTTAATCTATTTTAAAAACACATAATTCATTTCAATTGGAATAATAATGTATTTTTAAAAAGTCGAATTTGTCAAAGGCGTTTCAAATTAAAACTCTAGCGTATTTCGAAAATTTTTTAAGAGAAAGTGTTTACTCCAATTGAATTACTAATATTTTATGGATGTCTTCAAAAGCCTTAAAAAATAGAAGAAAAATAAAATTCTTGAAAAAAATGTGTCAGAGTGTTAAAAAAAAAAAATATTTATCGAAATGTTTCGTATACGAACCTTTGGCCGAAAATGGGTTAATTTTAAAGGATATTAATAAATATACAAGTCTTATTCTATTGCTCAAAAACATTTATTTAAAATCACACAAAAAGTTATTATTTATAAAAACAGGAATTCTTTTTGATAAATCAGTATTATGAATAGCTTATGCATAAATATCCACTCTTTTAAATTGCAATAAGCTTTCCAAAATTTTAATTCAACAAGTTTTACAGTAGACTCCCTCAAATCCGCACAGCTTGGGACCAGAAGTTTTGCGAATTTTAGAATTTTGCGGATTTCTGGTCATTACTTTGTTTACATTTCTTAAAAAGTAATTTGAATGTAATTAATAATAAAATCAAAAGTATAATGAATGCTTACAATATGCTAAACTATTAAAATAAGTAATAAAATAAAATAAAAATTTAGATAGTTTTTAAAAGGATAAAAATACTAAAAGCAAAGGTCAAATTTATAATCAATAATGTACAATTAAATATTCATTATAAAGAGGAAATGTGTTTTTCCTAAATTATTCAATGAAACTTGCCTCATAAAGGTACATTACTAATTCACATCAGGATCATAAAATAATGAAGCTTTATTTCAGGTTTAGCCAGACTTAACAACTAAAAAAGCTTGATTAATACATAAATATATTTAGTAAGTTTGTGATTACCAATGATATCAGCAATATCTTTATTTTTTTCAGAAATAAATTATTCTTTCTTCATGAAAAAACATGAATTTAATAACCTTAACAAAAATTACAAATTAAAAAATATATGGAATTGATATAAAACTAAAAAAGTCAAATTTTGCACCTAAATCTGAACTGAATGTTTCATTGTTTACATCCATAAAATATGTGCGGATTTTAGAGAGTTGTGGATTTTAGGAGTGCGGATTTGAGGGAGTCTACTGTATTTGGACATTTTGTTTCTTGTTCTCTTTATCTTATGAACTTAAATACGTGTTAAAATCTCCTTAAATATTATATCCTACCTAATTTCTCTTTCAACATGGTTCATTCTAGGATTTTAATATCTGTATGAACATATCTTGAATAAGTTATATACAGTAGAATGCCTCAAATCCGCACAGCTTGGGACTGGAGGTTTTGCGGATTTTAGAATTTTTCAGATTTCTGGTCATTGCTTTGTTTACATATTTTAAACAGTAATTTGAATTCAATTAATAATGCAATCGAAATTACAATGAATGCTTATAATATAATAAAATATTAAAACAAGTAATAAACTAAAATAATAAAAATTTAAATAATTTTTAAAATGATTAAAATGTTAAAAGAAGGTCAAGTTAATGATCAATAATGTAAGATTAAATATTCATTATAAAGATGAAATGTATTTTTCCTAAACTATTCACTGAATTTTGCTTCATAAAGGTACAATACTAATTCATATCAAAATCATAAAATAAGAAATTATTTCAGGTTTAATCAGACTTAATATAAAAAAAACTTGATTAATGCATAAAAATATTTGGTATGAAGATTGTGAGTATCAATGATAACAGCAATATCTTGAATTTTTTCAGAAATAAATTTATTTTTCCTTCATGAAAAAACTTGAATGCAATAATATTAACAAAATTTATGAATTAAAATATCAGGGCTTGAAATTAAATTTTTCGAAGGAGGGGACTCTCCCTACCAACATTTATAAATGGACGGGAGTTTGGCTGTTTGGGAGGGAGAAAAAATGTTTAAAACCCGCCATTATTTTATGTGCTATTTAAAGAATTACCAGAATACAGACAAAAAATATCATTGAAGCAATTTTTATCAACAATTCAGAATAATTATGCGAAATGTGTAAAAAAACTTTTACATTGTCTAGTTTTTACTGGCGGTAAATTCCTTCCCGGTGCTAATTATTTTTGTCACAGGCCTAATTATTGTTTTAATAATAATTAAAATAATTAATAAAACTTCTAATTAATTTAATAAATTTATATTTATAATTAATTGTTATAACCAATATTATTTTTCTGTAATATTAAATGTGCAAGATACAAATTAAATCATAAAATAATACTTATTTGAGTGTAGAAAATAAGTATCACTATTTGCATTTTTTTAAAAAAGGGGCAAGTCAAATTCATCGAAAGAGACTTTCTGAAAAAATGAATACTTTGTTGAGTAAAGGGATACTTTTTGTTTAATGAATGGCTGCTTTCAGGAATTGCACTCACTCAGAAAGATTTGGAGCTGTCAGAAACTGATTTTAGAGCAGCAAAGAAAAGAAATATATTGAAGCAGGAAAAATAGTTTGTTGAACAGAAAAATGAACTCCCCGTAATATTATTTTTGGGGTAGGAAGGGAAGAGAGGTTCCCTTTGACGAAAGTTGCATTTTTTTCGCTATCTTTTGATGAAATCTGTCGTTTTTTACGATCTTTTCACAAAATCTGCCTTTTTTTTGTGAATTTTATGAGAAAATTTGCCGTTTTTTCGTGATCTTTTGATGAAATCTGATGTTTTATCGCGATTTTTTTTAAAAAGAAAATTGCCATTTTTCGTGATATTTTCGGGAAATTTGTTGTTTATAGTGAATCTTTAGTCGAAACTTGTCGTTTTTCGCGATTTTTGGACGAAATTTGACTTTTTTTTCCATGAATTTTCTGAGAAAATTTGCCTTTTTTCGCGATTTTTTGATGAAATCTGATGTTTTATCGAAAATTTTTTAACGAGAATTGCCGTTTGTCGCGATTTTTAGACGAAATTTGATGTTTTCGCGACCTTTTTGATGAAAACTGCCGTTTTACAGAATTCTGTCACGAAATTAAGCATTCTTTCGAGAATTTTTTGACGAAATTTGCCAGAAATTAGTCGTCTTTTCGCGATGTTTTAACAATATTTGCCGTTTTTAAGCAAACTTTTACGAAATCACGCGCCTTGTAAAACGCGTAATAGCTGTTTCTTTTGTGTGTCATCTCCGATCTTTTGCGTAATTTACGCGCAATAGCGCGTCCGCGACATTACTGTTTCATAATTTTTGGAATTGAATGCATTATTTTTTTTGTATGTGTGTGTGCGTGTGGGGGTGGAGGCAAAATTCCGAACAGAATCACCTTTATTTCGCTGCAGAAAATAGAATGAAACTCGTCAATCGATTGCAGGAAAAAATTGCGAAATTTGTCAATCAGTCGTGGAAAAAATCGTGATTACCAATGATTTTTTGCTGTAAAAAAAAAAAAAAAAAAAAAAAAAAAAACTCGCAAAATGTATCGATTACTTACACGAAAATATCATAAAATTCGCAAAACGGTCGCAGGAGTTGATAATAGTTTCAAAATGCAAAATTGTTTCGGCGGGATTTCAAAATTTTGGGCGCGAATCCCGCCCTGAATATATATGGAATTGATATAAAACTAAAAAATCAAATTTTCTATCTATATCTGAACTCGATGGTTCATTGTTTACATCCATAAATTATGTGCAGATTTTAGAGAGTTGCAGATTTCAGGAGTGCGGATTTGAGGCAGTCTACTGTAATCGCTTAGTAGAGTAAAAACTTTTTTACATTATCTTTTTTCATAAGTTATCAGAATATGCATTACTTATTACTGAGTGTTCTCAAGCAAGTATTAAATTAGATAATTTCAATTATTTAGTAACCTAAGCATTTTAGTTTTAACCAATTTCAAAAATAAACAGCAGTAAGAAAAATTGTATTTTGATGTGTGACATTTTGTTATTGTTTCATATAACCTTTAAAATGCGAGGTGGATATAGAGCTATGTAACAAAGAATTCCAAATCACCACTTTAGACCTTAATTTAATGTATTCTTCTGAATATTTATAATTTCTTATCAGATATAATTCTTTCACAGGATGCATTCTGATAGCAGTTATAAATTTATTAATAATTTTATTTATTAAATTTATATAAATGAAGAGGGAGAATATATGAGTGTTTTTTTACTCTTTTACCTGTAATGGGTAAAAGAGCTGTAATAGACTAGTGTATGAAAGAAGGTCTGATTGCTTCCAGGTATGAATGTCCAAGGTGTAGGAAAGATATAAAATTGACTGCTTGTGATCAATTAACTGATGATTTTGAATGGCGATGTAGAGATTAGTCGGCATAGAGTATAAATCCGCATGATGTGTATGGGAGTATAAGGAAAGGTTTGTAGTTTGAACGTTCGCATTTAAGTCTGTGTAAAATTTTAAAGATAACGCGTGAATGGTTTGGTAAATGTGAGCAAAAGTATGTTCAGGTTGATATGAAAGTTAGCGAACATGCCATGACTGACTGGTATAGTGTGTGTAGAGAGGTGTGTCAGTGTGTGTTAGCGACTGATTTTGAACGTATAGGTGAAAAAGATGCGATTATTGAAATAGATGAGAATAAGTTTGGTAAAATGATATATTGGAGAGGAAGGTATGTGAAAGGTTTATGGGTGTTTGGAGGTATTGAAAGAGGAACGAATAAATGTTTTTTTAAAGTGGTTTCGAGACGGGACAAAGAATGTTTGCTGAGACGGTTATCAAGGAGTGCATCCTTCGTGGAACTCACATTATTTCTGACTGTTGGAGAGCCTACGATTGTTTAAATGATGAAGGCTTCAAACATGAGCAGGTCAACCACAGTCTGACGTAATGTGAATCTGGAGAATGGTGCACATACGAACACCATAGAGGCATTGTGGTCCACAATCAAACGTGAAGGTAAATGGAATGTAGCGGAAAACTCTGCATAAAGCAGGCAAGTTTGATTTGTACCTGGGCGAATATATGTGGAGAAAGAGCCAAGGCCAGTTGATGGATGACTGTTTTTAAACAATATCTAAGGGATATTATAAAGATATACCCTCCCTCAGAAAAGGACTCTCCGGCGCAAATCGCTGCAGCTGTCCAATGGACCACAGAAGAACGAAACGTCGACTGAGCAACCGGCGAAAACCGATTAAAAAAAAACAAGGGGTTCAGGGGGGCAGAACCTCCCTGACAAGTAACAACATCCTCTACAACCCTCCCATGTTAATGCTTTTCTCCGTTTTACGGTAAGAAGGATTTTTTAAAAATATGTCATATTTACAATTTTTGAATTTTCAATATTTTTAAATATGTATTTTTTTTGTATTTTCTCCTTTTCTATTTTTAAAAATGTGTATTTCTGTTGTATTTTCATTATCGCCCTTTTAAATTGCATGCTTTTGCTTGGTATCTCCTGGTAATCACCTCCAGGAGATAAAACGCACCAATCTGGCGATTTTTTGAAAACGTGCCAAGAAGAGGGTTAAAACTCAGTTGTGCCAAATAATGAATTTGTGATAATCATAATGATTAATTTACAAAGAATAATTCTCATCAATATTTTATTAATTACTAGCTGACCCGCCCGACGTTGCCCGGGTCCGTATTAACAATATTAAACGAACTTGAAATTTGTATGATTTTATCATTAACTCGAAACATGCAGAAATGCATTGTCTGAAATACGTGGCCACTGACTGTGTGAAAAATCGGTTTAAAAAACAGCTAATGTTAAGCTCTAATAATACTCAAAATGAGCGATGAGAAATGTGGGAGGGAATATGTATCCAATGACTGCGTGATTTTCGTGTTAAAGTGTTGATATTTATCAAAAATCACTGTTAAGTCACGTAACTAATTATTTTTTTTTTCACATAGAAATCCCAAGTGAAATATTTTGAATTTCAAACTAAGTATATCACTCTTAAATCCGACTATACCATGAATGAAATCGATACTCGCTCGTAGCTAAAGTGTTGGTATGTAGTATTATAATTTCAGAGCCATTTAACAAAGGTAAGTGTTATTTTTAATCAAATCATGCATAATGTCCATTCTATGGATAAATTCTTAACCGTAAACTTTTTTTACCGTAACCATAACCTGCCTGTAACCTAACTTTGACTTAACAGTACCTGACCGTAAATTAAATATAACATAAATGTAACCTAGCTTTCACTTTATTGTAACATATCCTTATTCTAACCATAAAACAAATGCGATTTAACTTTAACTTAACCGTGACCTAACAGGATATTAAATATAATCAAAGACTTACCGTAATGTAATTGCAACCTAAATGTTACCAAACCATATATTGGTTTCATGTCCATGGAAATTATTTTGTCTTGTTCGGATCTGGTTATGATTCATTAGAACATTTTTGTCGGGTTCAGATTTTAGGTATTTTTTGATATTGAGTTATAATGTTCGGGTCGTATTCATGTCCATGGAAATTATTTTGCCTTTCTCGGATACAATTATGGTTTTTTGGAATATTTTTGTCGGGAACAGATTTGTTTCAATTCAGATTTTGGCTTTTTCTTCAAATGGAATTTTTGGGTTCGGGTTTTCTTGCGTGTTCACGGAAATTATGCTGCCTTGTTCGAATAAGAACATGCTTCACTGGAATATTTTTTTTCAAGTTCAGATTTGGTTCATTTCAGATTGTGATTTTTTTCAAAGAATTTTTTTAGGTTCAGATTCGGTTCAGGTGAATGGAAATTTTTTGTCTTATTCAGATCCGGTTACGATTCTTTGGAATATTTTTTGTCAGGTTCCGATTTGGTTCGATTCAAATTTCAGGTATTTTTTCAAATAGAATTTTTAGGTTCGGATCTCGTTTATGTCCACAGAAATTATTTTGTCATACTCGAATCCAGTTATGATTCTTTCGAATATTTTGGTCGAATTTAGATGTGGTTTGGGTCAAATTTCAGGTTTTTTCAAATCGAGTTTTTTAGGTTAGAGTCCGGTTTATGTCCATGGAAATTATTTCGTCTTGCTTGAATTGGGTTATAGTTCTTTGGAATATTTTTGTCGGGTTCAGATTTGGTTCAATTCAGATTTCGGGTTTTTTCTTCAAATATAACTGTTGAGTTCGGGTCTTCTTGCATGTTCACGGAAATAGTTCTGTCTTGTTCGAATAAGGACATGCTTCACTGGAATATTTCTGCCAAGTTCAGATTTCGTTCAATTCGCGATTTTTTCAAAGAAATTTTTTGTGTTCGGATTGTGTTCAATGTTCATGTCCATGGAAATATTTTGTCTTGTTTGGATCCGGTTGCATTTGTTTGAAATAGTTTTGTCAGATTCAGATTTGGTTCGATTCAAATTTCAGGTATTTTTTAGAATGGGAGTTTTAGGTTCGTATCGGGTTCATGTCCATGGAAATTATTTTGTCTTATTCGAATCTGGTTATGGTTCTTTCGAATACTTTGGTCAGATTTAGATGTGGTTTCGGTCCAAGTTCAGGATTTTTCAAACGAAGTTTTTTAGGTTTGAGTTGGGTTTATGACCATGGAAAGTATTTTACCTTGCTGGGATCGGGTTATAGTTCTCTGGAATATTTTTATCGGTTGCAGATTTTGTTCGAGTCATGTTTCGGGTTCGTTTAAAGAAAATATTTAGGTTCGGGTCAGATTTCATGCCCACGAAAATTATTTTTCCTTGTTTGAATCGGGTTATGCTTTACTTGAACATTTTTGCGGGATTCAGATTTGGTTCGGGTCAGTTATCAAATCCATAGTTTTTCCCGAATAGAATTTAGGTCAGGGTCGGGTTTATAATCATGGAAATTTTATGTATCGCGGATCGGAGTGTGGTCTGGTTTTTTTTTTTTTTTTTTTTTTTTTTTTTTTTTTTCTGGTTGGAATCGGTAATGTTTAAATTAGTTTAAACATTAAGCTTATAATCAGTTTTGCTACTATTCTTTTTATGGCTATATCTGATAGATAATTTACTTAGCTATTTGATAATTTATTATGGTGAATGAATCGTTTGCGGATACAAACAATTGTACGCCAAACAGCTATTTTATTTTTGTTTTAAAAACAAATTAAAACCATATTACAATTTTAAATTGAATAGAACACATTTAAATTTAATCAATGATTAAAAAAATAAACTCATAGAAAAGTGTTGTGTAATGTTTTTTACTACAACACAGCTAATGACTCATACATTCTAATGTTCGAAATGCCAAAAATATGCGTACAATCATATAGTAAAAAGAAATTAATAGAGTGGCAGTATAATGTCTTGGGGTGATGTAAAAAATTTAACTCTAAAATCCGCGACATTAAGTCCAAATAAGCACCAATAAAACCATGTGCTTTGAAACTCCGATCAATTCAAACTGGTTTAAACCAGTATTTCTTTGTTTTTGTTTTTTACATTTTAAACTTTAATTGAATAGATGACTAAAATTTCGTTTAAAAAATAATGTTTTGTGCCATTATTGCCTGTAATACACGATCAGAATGCATGAAAGATACAATTAGATCAATCATAGGCAAGAATTATTTGATTATTTTTATCATATGACTTTGAAATATCAATATAGAAGCATCATTTAAGACTTTGCTTGAAAATCAACATTCTTTCGTTAATGTCTTAAAATCGTCTGCACTCTGAAATCTAGATTTTAGATTAATATTATTATTTAAGTGTCCATGCATGATTTTAAAAGAATCTTTTTATCACTATATTTTATATATTAACATGGAATTATAAATATGTTGTTAAATCATAAACATTTTACATCTACGTTATAAAGTATTAAAAATTTCTGAAAAAAAAAAGAGAAAAATTTTAGTAATACAATTTTTTACTTCAAATCATATGTTTTCAATATTTAATTTAATTTTGTTTTGACATTTAATTATTTTTAATTTTCCAATTTCAATTATTTTAAAAGCAAACATTTATTTTAATAAATAATATAATAGAAAAAAACATTTAAAAAAATTACGATTTCTTCGTAAAATATGCTTCAGCTGTAATTCATTTCTTCCAATCCATCTTATTAATACAAAATTCCTTCCTCGTGCTTTATTTTGAGACATTAAAATTTCAGCGATAAATGGTTTCCTCTTGCAAACCTTTCTTTTTTTCGGTTTACTTCGCCACCACTTATCTTTTTCCTCCATGGCGTACAGCAGGTGTGATTAAAAAAATAATAATAAAAATTAAAAAAAATAATAAAAATTTAAAAAAAATCCTCATTTAAACTGACAGTTTGCCAGTCTATGAATTTTAAAGGTCAGTCTCAGTTTTTAAAATTATTTCTGCGAAAATTTTATGCAACCAACCAACCATAAGAGAATGAAAAGGAAAAAAGCTAAAAAAAGCGATTTTTTATGAGAGTGAGGTTTGGAATTTAATTAATTACTCAGTTAATAAATAGAATTTTGAAATTCTTAGCGTCAGGTGCATCAGGAGAGATATTGGGCTGCTTTCAGAAAAATTTTGAGCTTCGTACGTACCGTAGTTTTCGCTAACTATCGCAGACACACACACACAGAGCGATTTGTTATTTTATTAATATAGATTGATACAGTAGGCTCCTTCAAATTCACACAGCTTGGAACCAGAGGTTGTGCGGATTTTAAAATTTTGTGAATTTCTGATCATTGCTTTGTTTACATTATTAAAATAGTAATTTGAATGTAATGTAAATAATAATGCAATCAAAACTGTAATGAATGTTTACAATATAATAAATTATTAAAATAAGCAATAAATTAAAATAATAAAAAAATAGATAATTTTTAAAATGATAAAAGTTAATAATCAGTCAAGTATAATTAAATATTCATTATAAAAATGGAATGTATTTTTCCAAAATTATTCAAAGAAACTTGCCTCACAAAGGTACATTGCTAATTCACATCAAAAATCACAAAATAAAGAATTTTTATTTTAGGGTTAGTCAAGCTGAATAATAAAAAAAAACTTTATTAATGCATAAATACATTTGGCTAAAAAAATTGTGATTAGTAGTGATAACAGCAATACCTTGAATTTTTCTTCCTTCTTGAAAAAAACATGAATAGAGTAATACAGTAAAACCTCTAAATAACGGACACCTCAGGAGCGCGGAAACTGTCCGCTATTGGAAAAAGCCCAAATATTCAAAAATTGCAAAGAAAAGCACAATGTTTCATTAATTGACTTTTATATATCCTAAAACTTATATGATTAATCAAAAATAAAATTATTTTTTAAGCAATAAAACTGAAATAAAATTGTGCATACCTTTATTCCTCGTTTATCACATTCTTATGAAAAAAATCTGTTACAAAAGTTTGCTTTTGCTTGCGATTACAAGTAATTTGTTTTTCAATGTGAAGTTTTAACTTAGTCAGTAGTTTTAATCTTTCTGAATCGTCTTTTTTACAAAAAAATTGTGTAACTACTCACTTTATTTTGCCGCTTCTTGGAAGTTCTCGATATTGCAAGAAGTATCTCCAGTTTCCTTATCTGTTTCTTCATCACTAATAGAGTCAGCTTTTGTCGAAAATTCTGAAGAAATATAATCACATATATCAGCTGATTCTTCTTCAGTAGGCAATTCATCATCAATACTAATGAAATTTTTGGCAGTTTCTTCACTTCTGATACATTCCATTAATTCACTTATTTCACTTAAATCTTAAAAATTTTTCTCTCCTCGTAACCTTCACAAATTGATTGAAGTCGTTCTTGCCAATCCTTCACTTCTTGAAGATCTACAGATTTTACTTCTCCACATATTGCTTTGAAAGAGATGTTGTGCTGAGATCGAAACTTTTCCAACCATCCACTGGAAGCCTTTAAATCGTATAATTCGAATTCTTTAGCGACTTCTAAAGCCTTTTCCTGAATCAAAGGTCCATTGATAGGAGTGTTTTTTGAACAAACAGAAGTAAACCAATTCAGAATTATAGAATCAATTTCAATGGAATTAGTCTTCCTCAATTTCACATTTTTGGTGTTCTCGTTTGAATTAGTAATCCATAAATTTCTTATTTCTTCTTTATTTCGTAACATTTCACCCACCTGTGTTTTACCTATTTTAAAACGATCAGCAAGTGTCCATAAATTCAATTTCTCACTCTCAGATACACTTACAATTTCAAATTTTTATTTTAAAGTTAATCTTTTTCTTTTTGAGACCATTGTTAAAATAACACTCACAAGAATCAAAAAGAGCAATAAACATTGAGAAGTAGTTTTTTTACCCCCTATTCTCATCGCATTCTTGGCGCCTTTAATCCTCGCTGCCAAAATTATCAGTATGCAATTTCCTAATAAAAAAATAAATAAAATAGAGTAATTTCTTTGTTCTAGAGCATTTTCTTTATTTTATAAAAGAGTAAATACAAATAAATGAAATGTATTTTAGGTTTTCAGTGATTATTTTTTTTTTGCTCCGATCATATAGACACCTCTGATTTATCTCTTCTATGTTATGCAATATGGAATCTAGTTAATTACTCATTGAATTTTATGAATGAGCCCTACTAAAATATTTTTTTTTTTTTTGTTTCTTAATACTTGACACATTAATCTGATAAATTTTGAGGCTTTTTACTTTTTTTCACATTGAAAAATATTATTTCATCTTTTATCCCCAAAATTACTGTCTGCTATTCAGAATGTCCATTATTCAGAGGTTAAATATAGAAAAATTTAGGTTTTGGGAGTGGGGATTGGAAAACTGTCCGTTAAATAGAGGTGTCTGCTATTCGGGAGTGTCCGTTATGGAGGTTTTACTGTATTAACAAAAATTATAATTAAAATAAGTATGGAATTGATGTAAAACTAAATAAAGTCAAATGTTGTCCCTATATCTGAAATGAATGCTTCATTGTTTACATCCGTAAATTATATATGGATTTTAGAGATTTGTAGATTTTAAGGTTGCGGATTTAAAGGAGTCTACTGTATTCTAATTGTTAAGTTTATATGAAAGTAACTACCTTATTTCATTAGTATGTTTTCATTAAATTCTGGTTCTAAATACTGTCATAAAATCAATTATAACTATTACTTTTTGTGGGAGTGTCCATTAATTAGAATTTTACGTGTTTTAATATAAAATGAAACTTCCTAAAATACACCTATTTGATGTATGATCCCACTTTAGTAAGATACAAATGATCTCCAGTCGCTTGAAAAAGAAACCTGTGTAAAATAATGACACTGTTTAAGACATAAAATCTCCCTGGTCCCTTGATTCATATCTTAAACAAGTTTCATTGTATCTCCATAGTAATTTTTTTCTTGATAATTGGGAAATGAGAACGAGAATGATTAAATTTTGTTACAGATTAATAATACTTAAAAAACTGGAATTTAATAATTGTATGCATTAACTTAAATATGTATTTAAAAAAATCCTTAAGGGGCCGCTTATCTCAGATGAAAAGACCTGTTCACTAATGCTAATTCTATGGAAGAAATTTATAAAGATATCTCGGTTGCATTTCAATATTTTTAAATGATTCTTTCTGCATTGAATAGCTGCGATTGATCTGAATGTAGGCCGTTTTTTACTTTTTCGATTTTGTTTACAGATAATTCTCGTAAAAAGTATCTGTAAACAAAATCAAAAAAGTTAAAAAACAGCCTGCATTCAGATATGCAAAAAGAATCATTTAAAAATATTAAAATGCAACCGAGATATCTTTATAAATTTCTTCCATAGGATTAGCATTAGCGAACGGGTCTTTTCATTTGAGTGAAGCAGCCCCTTAAGGGTCTCATTTACCAGGCACAACCTATGTGTGTATATATATTAATATTACTGAAATCAATCATTTTCCTTTAAAATGAAGTGATTAAAAAGTTATTACTGTACTATTTAGCCGTATAATAGACGATAACTTTTTATTTATTTATTTCTTTTAATGGGATTATGTAAGAGTTTATTTTTTTTTTCTCTTGCAGATTTTTGAAAAATTATACATATCTATCTTTTAAGAAATGTATTACACAGAGATTTTTAAATTTATACTGCATCATGGATAAACTTTATAAATGGCATCATCCTATTTGATGCAAAATTATTCATTGTGAGTGCGAAATTATTTAAAATAAAATAGAGGATAATTTTACCACTTAACCTATAAAAAATGGAAGAAAAAATTCTGAAAAAAAGGAGGGGTAAAATAAATTCAATCTTATAAGATTATACAACATATTTTTTGACATTAAAAAACAAAAAAAATCATAATATTAATAAGAACAAGTTTAGTTAAAAGGGCTGAAAAATAAAAATATGACATGTTTAAAATTTGACCATAAATTATCAGTTAAAAATAAAGGTAGATGACGGAAGATGATGAAAATCTCAAATACCTTTAGATGATAAAAAAATGAAAATATTTAGATTGAAAATGGAGAAAAAAAAAAAAAAAGAATATGAGCTTAGAGTTGTTGCGGCAAGTTCAAAGAAACTAGATATACTATATAAACTTACGAAATCTGATGAAATCCAATCAATAATCCAGAAATAAAGAAATCAACAGTTCTTTAACACAATTTAAAGCACTTGGGAAACAACACTAAACAATTTTGACACCACCCACTGTCTCCAATAAACTACAATATTTTCAATCCGACACCTGACCCAGCTGAAGTCGTTGTCGTCGCTGTGGAAACAAATATGCATTAATTGATTAATTTCGATTGCGATAATCGTTTCGATTATCTACTTTTTTTTTCTTATTTTATTTTAAATCAAACTTTTAAAATGATTCTACTGCATGAATAGTAAAAGCGAATTTAAAAGGGCATTACTTTCTGAATAAATTAGATTAAATTTCATATTTATACCCTATGCATATTTATATTTTCTAAATATCAAACATAAAATAATTAATTGCAGTTGCAGTGATAAATGATTCAGATTTTCTTTATTTAATGATTTTAAAATAAATATGTATGGTTTAAATTAGCTAAAAAAGCAAATAAGTATATCGATTCGATATAAACAAATCGATATAATCATACCAATTTGATTTTATCATCGTAACAAACGATAATAGAAGTTTTATAAGTTTGTTTAGTTGGTATGGCAACATATAAGCTCAAGGATTTGTTTTCTACCCCCCTTGTTTGTGAAAATTATTTGTAATTAGTAATGCCTTATAAATTAAAGTTATCGGCTTTTCATTCTTTATTTACTTTGTTTAATTATTAATGAAACAGAAAAATTGCAATTTTTGTTTTGTTTCGGTAAGTAATAAGGTTAAGTATTTACCAAAATATATATTCATTAATTCTTTTGAACTTTGTAATAACGAATCACACTGGTTTAAAACATTTTAAAAGCATTAAAATTTATTTTTAAATTGGTGAACTGTATAATTTTAAAGACTACACTATTACACAGTATTTTATACAATATAGGATAACTTAAAGAATTTTCAAATGTGTACGATTAATGGCAGAATGTTTTCAATATAAAATAATAGTTTTTGTCGCATATTTCTTATTAAAAATTAAACAGATTTTGTTCATTTAATAATTTACATTATTAAATAATGAAACTTTCTTTCTTTGACTAAGCCTAATGTTAATTGTTTGCGTGTATGAGCTCATAGTTTATTTTGAGTTTCTGGCATTCTTTTTTGATGAGTGTGAAAATCGTTGCTTACATAGTCATGTCGTAGGTGTGAAGGATGTTGCTTTGAGAAGCGAAAATATATTTGCTCCTATTTTATTCAGTGTGGATGGTTATCTTACGATTAAAGCCAGTGACCTTTAGCCATCAGCTGCGACTGTGAGTAGAGTAACCGCAAAATCAAGTTTAAATTTTTCTTTCTAGATTTTATTTTGAAACAACTTTTATTGAAATTTAATGTGTTTTAAATATTTATTCTAAGATTCTGTTACTTTCTTTTATGAAAAGTTTTAAATTACATTAAGTAAAATTATAAATCTTTGGAAAAAAAAAAAACCCCATAAAGTTTTAGTTTGTGTACTTGCTATTGTACATTTATAGCTATTCTTATTGTGTCAGTACAATTAATGATGGAGAACTAATATTATGAAATTTTCTTTTTAAGTATAAAAATATGAACATACTAAAAGCTCTATATAAGCCTACCTAGAGATGCGTATATTGTATTATGTTTCTTGTTGGTGCCAAGTGTAAATTTTCTTTATTGTTAAAGATTTTAGTTAAAACTGAATCGTTTATTTGAAGATTTCTATAAATTTGTAATGCACATCTAGTTAATATAACCATAATTTATGTACAGTAGATCTATTTAATGCAAACCTAAAAACACAAGGTTGTGGATCATATGAAATATTGCATTATATGGATAACATTTAACACATCATTAAATTTATCTCATAAATATGCCTGAAACAAATCAAAATACATTAGACTATTTTCATATATATCGTTCATTGTCCAGATCAGATTATAAATTTTTGTATTATTATTTAAATCATTCCACATATTATAAAATATACTTTTTAAACATGGTCCTAGTGTACATGGACCTGATCATTCATTATATTACTGATTTCCAAAAATATTTATTGTAATAGTTTTCTTTGTAAAGTTGTAGATTAAGATGATAAAATTGAACTAATGTATTAAATTTAGTTTTCTAGAGAATAGAACTTTTGTACAATCTAGGAATTCAGATGCTTCTTTAGTACAAAATTCATTGTTTACGTCTAAAAAGTTGTGCGTTATATGGAGAGTTATATAGAAATGCATTATAAAGATTTTCTACTGTAATTTTTTATTTTTTAGAGTATGCTCCATTCAATCTGTTTTTTTAGTGGCTATGCATCTTGCACTTTTTATAAATGAAAAATGCACTCTGCCCTTTTTGAAGAGTAAACTTTTGCAGGTTTCCTATGAGCCAGGGAATTATCTGTGTACATATGAAGAAAATTTAAATTAAGTATTTATACAACCTGAAATTTTTATATAAAATTTATGCAAATTATAACAGCAACATAATATGAAAAATAATTAAAAATCAGAGATTCATATAGCACATACTTTTTTCAGCATTTATCTAGATTAAAGTTGTTCATTATGGAATAAGCTGAAGATTTATTGGGAAAGGTCAGGAAAAACCTGGAAAAGTCAAGGAATACTATTTTAGTCCCATAATATTTTCAAAGTAATGTATCCAATAAAAATTATATACAGTGAAACCCCGATCTATTGTTCCAACATCCATCGTTTTCCCGCATTGATGGTTTTATTTCTATGGTCCCTGCACAAATTATTTTTAAATAATGTTAAAAAATCGCCACAAGCATCATTCTTCAAAAAGTCGTTTTCCCGTATTCATTGTTGAAAATTTTTTCTCCTCAACGAAGTGAAATTTATGTGACATAACAGCTGGAATTACCTCTATTATCCAAAAATAACTTATTTGTGCTGTTTGATTTGATGATGGCGATAATAATTCTGATGAAGAGTGGTTGTATATAGCAGAGGATGCGATTGTTTCCATTAATCAAGATGTTGTGCCGTATGGTGTCCTAATTATAGGAGAAATGTGTGATAATATAAAAACGAAAGAGAAAATGATGTATGTACTTTGGAATTCTGAAAATTAGGAAATTTGTGCTTCTAGTGCAGCAGAAAATCTTAAATCTTTCAAAGAGAGAAATTTTCTTTCTTGGACATAGGTGGTGTTGAATTCAAACATTTTTTTCTGGGGGGAATTTCTGTGTCTGATGGGAAGGGGGAGATTTTAGTGTTCCGGTTGAGGAGCTTCACATTTTGATCATTAATTTCAATGTTCTGGGGGAATGTCTATCTTGGGCCTTTAATTCAACACTGGGCATGAAGGGGGATTTTACCCAATCTACCCTCTACATTTGTCTCGGGGCCGTCGTGAAACGAGTTTCTTCTCTTACGGGCCTGATTCATGAAAAGATGACGTCACACAAGAGATCTGAGTTTGCAAATGGAACATATAGAATGGTTGTATGTGTGCATCAAAAACAGGGCTATAAATTTCAGTTTTATGATATTTTTTCAACAATTTGAGGCTTATTTTAGATCTGTTGAATTATACATTTATTATTAAACATCCAAAGTTCATAAATAAGACTTTTTTGTTTTTAATTTGATTTCAAAACTAAACTTATCCTTCGATTTCAAATACATAAGATTCATGGTTTTTATCGAAGATTTTAACTTCAAATATACATTTATGGCAGACAAAATCATACATTAAAATTGCACAATTTTAGAAACAAAATAAAAAAAGAAATTATACAGAATTGAGATTCGCGATATTTTTCATAGCATTTAACTTGAAATACAAATTTATGGCAGGAGAAATCCTACATTAAAAGTACACTATTTTAGCAGCAAGTAATTTAAGTTCCTTTTAAAAATAAAAATGCTTTAATTTTAAATTGTAAATATCAGGATTATTATTGCATAAATTCATAAATAAAAATATTTTTTTTTTTTTTAAACAATTAAAATAAAAATTCTTTTTGTGAATTAAAATTTCAAATTTCATAATGTATAATTAACTTAAATTACACATTCTTTTAATAGATATTGCAATTAAAAGAGTATTTTTCACTAGAAACATGTACTTTCAAATAATTTACAATAAATATGGCATTTAATATTCTCTCATAAAAAAATAATCTCACTTTTGTTAATACAGATAATTTTATTATTATTATTATTATAAGTGAATTTTGTAGTATCATTTTAAACTTTTGTATAGTAATTTAGTAAGATATTTGTAATTCCTAACAAAATAAATAGATATAAAAGTTGGTTTCCACATTTGCATTTTATTTACGAATGCAGATCGAAATAATTTTTTTTCAATAATGAATTGCATAATATTTTTTGGGTCTGGAAATTTTAGGAAAGTACTTTCATAATTAAAATTATTGAGTTTTTGTAAAGCATTTACAATTATTTTCTGGGGGTATTAATTGACTTCTATCACCCAACATAAAGTATTTACATTTCAGACGGTCACATTTCATTCAAGCAATTTAATTCTAAAATTTTTGTCTTTGACTAATAAGTTAATGCACTCACAACATTTTAATTTATGTGAAATTTCATATTTAATGTAACTAAATATAAAAGTCAATACAGACATGATGTCATTTTTATCTCAATATCTTCACTGCTGAAACACACCACAAAAGAAATCCAATATGTTTAATTCTTCAATTTCATCAACAGCTGTTAAAAAAAGTAATAATTGAAATTGTTCATTTTGCTGTTAGTATAAGATAATTAAACTTAAAAATTTTTATCTTTTTTCCTGCTTCATTAACTTTTATATAGTAAATGAATTTTCCCATTCATTTAAAAGTATAATCAAGGATACGATAAATTTTCTATATTCATCTGGTGATGTTGTCCAAAGCGAGTTTCTAAACTATCAATCTGATTATATATATATACATATATATATAATTTTTATTTCGACTATCCCTATGCATAAGAACTTAGTACTATTTCTGTTTTAAATTGCTTTTGATTTATGCAAACTGAATTGTAAACAGAAATTCTAGACCCAAAATAGGATGTAAAAGGGCTTTCTTTTTACTCTTATCTATTAGATGATTCTAAATGTTTACTTCCCGACTTCAAAATAAAACTTATAATTCACATCACATGTAAGACCACATGGGAATGGCATAGATTTGTTTAATTCATTTTAAATAATGAGATAAAAGGAAATACTCATTGACTTAGGTTAATCCTTTATCCATTAATTAATCTTTTTAAAATGCTCATTAAAAAAATATATTCGTAACAGAATATGTAATAGACTCAAATTATCTAAAAATATACATACAATATTAATGATGCTTGTGTGGTGATTGCATCAGAAGAGGATAAGATGAGAACACTTATTTTTTGTTTCATCTCAAATATAGGCTAGGTGATCGTATTAATGGATAAAGCACATTGTGTTGGATGAATGCCAGCAAACGACCCAAAAAAGGCAACCATTATAGTTCTTGAATAGTGAAATCTTTAACTATAATAATAATAACTCAAAACAAAGCTGTAAAAATATAAAATGATAAGAAGAAAAGTTACCTGGAATTTTCTTGGCTGATGAAGACAAATTCAGGTAGACAAATGAATAGGCTTTGACGCAATTAAATGAAGAGAAAAAAAAATTGAAGAAGACAAGCATATTTATTTATAATCACTTGTGAAATACTTCATGACTTGAATATTTTTTTTTATATATATTTGTTATCATGTACATTTTTATATAAGTAGAATTATTATTATTTTCGTACAAAAATGCTCCACAAGGATGATATACATAAGTTGACATATTTTAACACAAACCTTTCTTCATGTATGTATTTGTATGCATTTTGATAACATGATAACATTTTCTTAATGATATGAAGACAAAAATTATCTTAGAATATCAACCAAATATTACTTCAGAAGGAATATGCCTGAAAAATCACAAAAGATATTCAATACCTTCAATTGGGGATGCCGTTTTATGCCCAGATAATTATATTTACGCTTAATGGCCGATTTATCATGAAACGAAGAGGAATTAAGTTATGATATATTTTAAGTAGGAATCACATTCTCTGCATTCTCTTCAGAGGAAAAATGAATTCACTAAAAATAATGATATGGAAATCGGTTTGAAGAAACTTGAAATAAATTGAAGAGAGTTCTTTGGAAAAGAACTATGATAAATCATTTATGAAGACAAATAACTGATGTTTATCACACCATTAGAACATACTGAGTAGCCGGAATAAAATGAACAAAGGAGTTTAGATCGCAGCGGCAGAGGTGCATTGCCGCTCGCAGCTTAACGACGATTTTGGAGGATTACCATCCATCTTGCAGCATCCGCTCAACTGCCTCGGGGCGCGCTCACTTGCCCCGGTGCCCGCTAAATTTCCTCGGCATCTACGGAACTTCTCAGCATCACTCTCAACTGCCTCGGTGACACTCAACTGACGCTCAACTGAACTGGACTGCTTGGTGGCGCAGAGCCAGGAGAGAGAAAAGAACAAGGGTTACTGTAAACCCGGAATACGCCAAGTTGGCAACGTTCGAATGGGGAGAGCGAGGAAAAAGAAGCCAAGCTACGTTTTAATGTATGGTGAAATATAAATTTAATAAGGAAAAAAAATGACAAACTCTTAAAGAAGGTGGCCAGGCACTTAGCTGGTTAAATCACGTCACCTGTGGATTTGAATTTGATAGGCCAAGGGGAGGGCCAGACTAAACGGAAGTTCCACCCATAGAACGATCGAGATAATTCTAGAAGCTTTCTAAACCGGAAGGAATGAATTCAAACAAGATTTTACCGGATTAGAACATTCGAAAAGCTATGTAAGGGAGAAAAATTTATAGGCGACGATATCAAAAGAAACGAAATCGAAATAATATTTAAATTGAGAACATTAATAAAAAGGAGATGATAGGAAATAAAATAGTTAATAAAATTGAATTAAAACAAAAAATATGGGGGGGTTAACGAGTAACCACCACAGCTTGCTTCAGCCTTAGTATAAGCAAAATTTTAATGAAGGTGAAGTGGTCTGCGAGATGAAAAAGTCAGATCTCGTGTGCGACTCATTTCTCCTGCTTGGGATTTCGAATCAGGCCCGTTAGAGAAGAAACTTATTTTGTGACGGCCCCGATTTGTCTGTGATCACAAACTTTGTGACACATTGCCCTAATAAATTTACTTTAAAAGAAATGTTTTTTTCTAATTAAAGAATTATTTTTCATCCTTTATCGCCAAACTTATTGTCAGCTATTCGGAATGTCCATTATTCAGAGGTTAAAAATACAAAAAATTAGGTTTTGGGCAGGGTTGGCAAGTTTCATCCGCAGTGGGAAAAACTGCGGAAAAAAACATGGAAAAAACTGGCCGGAAGAAATAGGTTTCTTCCAAAGGGAAGAAACTGTTTTTCTTCAAGAATTTAGCATATACCTTCAATTTGTAAGATATAATAACTATCTTCATCCTATAATCTTATATAAATTAATTTCATTGGACCAAAACAAATTTAATTAAATATATGTGCTAAATTAGGGATGCACAACCTGTGGCCCGCGGGCCAAAGGTGGCCCGCGATGGGTTAACGTGTGGCCCGCGAGCTCTGTCAATTTTCAAGTGGAAAAAATTGCAATTTTTGTGCATATATGATAGGAAAAAATCGTAAATTTCGTCAATTTTCTGCGGGAAAATATAAATTTTCGTCACTTAAGAATCACAAATTTCATTGATCGGTACCAAAAAATCGCGAATTTCATTGATTAAGTACGGAAAAAAGGGAATTTTGTCGATGAGGCTTGTAAAAATCGCAAGTTTCACTCATCAGATATTGAAAAAGCACGAATTTTGTCCATGAAGTTAGGAAAAAATAGAAATTTCTGCGATTAGGCATAGAAAAATCATGAATTTTTTCGGTCTTACGCAACGCACATTTCGTGGTTCAGGCAAAAAAAAAATCGTCAATTTTGTAGATGATGCTCGAGAAAAATTGCAAATTAAATTCATCGGTTAAAAAAAAATTGCATGTTTTCTCTGTTTATTGCATGGGGGAAAAAAACGCGAATATCGTTGATCCGGCACGGACGAAAAAATTGCAAATTTCATTGATAAAGCACGGAAAAATCGCGAATTTATCGGTGACGCAAGGAAAAAATGAAAATTTAGTTAATAGGCTGGGAAAACAATCGTGAATTTCATCAATTTATCCAGAGAAAAAAATTTATCCAGAGTTTCATTTTACCGCGTAAAAAAGTGCGGATTTCGTCAGTTAGTACAAAAATCGTAAATTTCGTTGATCTGGCGCGAAAAATGCGTATTTCTTGAATTAAGAGTGGAAAAAATGCACATTTCATCGATCGGACACGGAAAAATCGCGAGTGTCATAGATCTAGATTCCGAAAAATCCCAAATTTCATTGATCGGAGATGGGAATATTGCGAATTTTGTTGATCTCTCGTGTAAAAATTGTTACTTACGTCGATTAGGCTCTAATAAAATCTCAAATTTCCTCTATCGGGAGAAGAAAAATCGCTAATTTCCTCGATCGGCTGTGGAAAATCACGAAATTTGTCGAACAAGCTAGAGAAATCACTAATTTCGTTGAATGGCTTTGTAAAAATTATGAATTTCGTCATTCAGGCGAGAATTTCGTAAATTTTGAAATTCGTAAAAATTGCAAATTTTGTTGGTCAGGTGCAGGACATTCACGAATTTTGTTGATTAGGCAAAAAAAATTTGAATTTTATTGATCATGCGAGGAAAAATCGCGAATTTCGTAAATCAGCTTTGAAAAATCGCAAATATCGTTGATCAACTTTGTAAAAAAACGAATTTTGTTGATCAGACAAGGAAAAATCGTGAATTTCATAGATCAGCTTCCAGGGCTCGCACGGACCTTAAAAGTCCTTATAAACTCCTTATATTTCACTAGTCCTTAATAAGGATCCTTAAAGTCCTTATTTTTTATTGAAAGTCCTTATTTTTTAACGTGAACTTAATATTAACGCGATCCGTAAAATGTTTTTAAAAAATCGCCAAACATTCCAGGAGTGATTCTCGACCGAAATTTCCAAAAATTTAAGGCATCCTCTTCCGAAAATTTGAAATTGGGTTATCAGTTCCGCATAGTTGCCAACTTGTATGGTTTAGTGCGCGGAAAAAACAATCGCGAGAAATGCAAATTTCATGAAAGGATCGCCGAAAAAGCACGCTTTTCGTCAATATTTCGTGGGAAAACGACGATTTCGTAGATGTTTTTGCCAACGAACTTTGTCAAAAGATCCTGAAAAACGCGAATTTCCTGTGCGGATCACGGGAAAAACGGCAATTTCACCAAATATCGCAGATAAAACGCTGATTTCGTCTGAAGACGGTGGGAAAACTTCGAGTCTAAAGATTGCGGATATAACGCCGATTTCATTAAAAGATTGCGGAAAAACCGGGGGGAGGGGATAATTCGCGGAATCCCATCTCCCCCCGCGCCGCCAATTTCCGAAAATGCGATGTGCATTTCCGAAAATTTTTTTTTTACCCAGAATCATCCCTGAAACATTCATAATCTTCCAAATATATCAGCTGATTAAAAAAAAAAAAAAAAAAAAAAAATCAAGTTTTTTTGTTACAATTCTGTTATTTCTGATTGGACATTAAAGCTGCCTCTTTTGTTTCCCGATTGCTACGTAGAAACCTCGTATTTACAAACACCAATCGTAAAAAATATTCACTATCAAAAATTACCTTTTCTTTGAAATAGAGAAATGAATAGCAAAGAAAAGATATTTCGCCAAATAATTGCGCCAATCTGTTCTATAATCCGCCAGGGATGCTGCAGACGCGCTATAGCGTGTAAAATACGCAGGAAATCGGCGACGGGATGCAAGAAAATGGAGCTTACGCGTCTCACGGGACGCATAATTTTCGTCAAAAAATCGCATAGAGGCAAATTTAGTTAAAAAAATCACGAAGTAACGAATAATTTTCGGCAAATTCTGACAAAAAATTCGCGAAAAAAATGGCTAAATTTGTTACAAAATTCCGATAGAAGGCAGATTTCCTCAAAAAATCGCGAAAAAAACGACAAATTTCGTCCAAACATTGCGATAAAACGGCAAGTTTTGTCGAAAAATTCGAGAAAAACGGCAATTTTCATTTAAAAAAAAAATGTGATTAAAACGGTAACTTTCATAAAAAGCAGGGTTGGGTTTTCGACGTCAAAAAGGGGTTTTTGACATGACAAAGGTTTAAACCGTCAAAAACCTGTCAGAAACTGTCAAAAACCCATAGAGTCACAATCTGCTGCGGTGTACAAAAGTTTGTTGTTAAATCTTAAAACTAAGAACAGATGCCATACATTATGTTGAAATTTAATTATATTATGGGTAGTTAGTAGGTCTTTAAATATTTTTAATTGATAAAAATTAAGGTAAAAATCACGGATTTCAAATTTATGAAATTTATCTCAAAATGGACATGCAGAATTATTTATGTTTAAATATCTTGTTTATTTATTTATTATTATTATAATATTTAAAATATAAAGTTATTTAGAATGCATTTTGACATAGCTAATATTTATAAGTATTAACAAATTAAGTGTTGTAAATGCAGGATTTTCAAAAGTGTGGAACTTAATATACGTGTTTAATAAATTTTTTTATGCTATATATATAATATCCAGTAGGTTAATTTGAATTTAAATATAATACATATTATTTATTATATGTATGATTATTACACATTATTTTTATTCCCACCTCTGCCTCCTTACCCCACAGCACACACGCTAATACTATTAAAAATACAAATAATGTTTACTTTGATAGCAAGGTAAGACAATAAGTAATTATTCAACAATTGAATACTTAAGATATTAAACAAAATTTTACAGTATTCAGTGAAAAAAAATTCATCGTATTTGTATAAGCTAATTTTTCAGCATAGTAAATAAATAGGTTGAATATTGTAAATAGATACTCAGATATTTATAGAAAGGAGCTAATTTTTTATTATTTTTATGCTAGTTATAAATTCAAAAAATGACTGATGATTTAAAATTCAGAATTACTGATTTTTCAGAAAAACCAAATAACAATTGTAAAAGTCAAAACAGAAAAAATATCACACTGATCTATGAAATACTTCTAAAACACAAAATATCATGTAATTTTTTTTATATTATTATCTAATTAAATTCATAATTTTAAAAAATAAAACATACATGAAATACTTCCAATTAATTTGATTACATAATCAAAATCAATTCAAATGAAAATTATCAAAGTAGAAATTTAGTTCAATAATCCAATTCATTTGCCCTAGGTATCGCATGGTAGCACATAACCAGTTTTGAACATCTTTCTGTTCCTAATCAATTACAGAACCTGTCTAATCTTTAATATTATTTTAAACAATGGATAAATTTGGTCATAAATAAATTTCTTCATAATATATATCCCTGTATATTTTGAATAACACATTAAAATTTAATAAATAATATTACAAAAGATAAGTTTTCCAAAATCTAAGGTTTTGTTTAATATTCAAAATATGTTACTTCAAAAATTTAAATTTATTTTTTCTACAGCATATTTAGAAACATTTTCTTTATTAAAAGCAAATAAATTTTACTTTTTAAATATAAATATAGGTAGATATATATATGTAAATAAATATTTTTATTTACATATAAATATAGGTTTTTGACAGTTTTTGACATTTTTGACAAGGAGGTTTTTGACATGACGGTTTAAACCATGGTTAAAACCGTCAAAAACTGTCGCGTGTCAAAAACTTGCCAACCCTGATAAAAAGATCGCGAAAACACGGCACATTTCGTCAAAGGATCGCAAAAAAAGGCACATTTCGTCAAAGAATCAAAAAAAAAAAAAATTCGTTAAAAAATCGAGAAATAGCGAATAATTTCCGGCAAATTTCCTGAAAAACTCGCAAAAAAACGAAAATTTCGTCCAAAAATCGCGATACAACTACAAATTTTGTCAAAAGATTCGCGAAGAACAGCAATTTTCGACAAAAGATTCGCGAAAAACGGCAATTTTCATAAAAAATTGTGATAAAATGGTAACTTTCGTCAAAAGATCGCGAAAAAGCAGCACATTTTGCCAAAAAAAACGCCAAATTTCGACAAAAAAAAATTTAGAAAAAACGACAAATTTCTTCAAAAGATCGGTTTAAAACATAATTTTCGTCAAAAAAGCGCAAAATAATAATTATAATAATGCCAGGATCGCTGTTCGAAAAGCTAACTTTCCTGCTTCAAAATTATTTCTTTTTGCTGCTCAAAAAACAGATTTTCCTTCTTTACTATCTGTTTTTGATTGTTCCAAATCTTTCTGAGTGAATGTAACTTCTGAAAACACCCATTCATTAAACAAAAAATACCCCTTTACTCAACAAAAGTATTCCTTTTTCAGGAAAAATGTCTTTTTCAATAAATCAGTTTTGCCCCTTTTTAAAAGAAATGCAAACACTGACACTTCTTATCTTCTACAATCAAATAAGCATTATTTTATAATTAAATTTATACCTTGCACTTTTATTTTTAAAAAAGTAAAGGAAATTTCTCTTAATAGTTTAAAAAACATTAATATTGGCTTTAATTATTTACGTATTATTATTAAAACAATAATTATTCCATTTAATTTTTCTTTTGAAAATGCACAAGTTCAATGTTTGCGTCTAAAAATATGACTTAGTGGGGACTCGCTTTTGTAAAAAAGGAGGTCCCCAGAAAAGGTTCCAGAATTTTAGAAGTCCTAGGTCCCCGGGACCCAGGATTTTTCAAGTCCAGCGACATCTGCTAATCTGTGTTTGATCTTAGTCTTATTATTTCACTGGATATGTGTAGCATAGTTAACAGCAACAGTCTTCCTCTGCAGGAAATTGAAGATGACTTAGGTTTTATTAAAAAAAAAAAAGAAAAAAAGAAAAATGGCTTTTTGAAAAAGAAGTATTGGAGTTAGAAAATAAGGCTAATGAATTAGCTGATAAACCTAAATCAACTAAAGCTATTCAATTATTTATCAAATTGAACAATTGTAGAAAATCTGCAAAAGAAAAAAGGAAGAAATTTCCTCCCTGAGTAAAGAAATAGATGCGAAAAAACAGTTGCTAGCCAACCGATGTTATATATTTTGTTAAATAATTATATAAGTATGTTTTATGTAAAATTTCAATCTATTACGATTAAAATTTAATGTAAGTAATTATATGTAGTGTTCTTTTTTAACTTTAGGAAGTCCTTATTTTTCTTTTAACGAAGCCCTTACAAAGTCCTTACAGAGTCCTTATTTTTCATTTAGCAAACTCTGTATGAACCCTGGCTTCATAAAAGTTTCGAATTTTGTTGATCAGGAGCGGAAAGATCCTGAATTTTTTCAATCGGCTTCGTAAAAATTGCATATTTTGTCGATCAGGCTCGAAAAAATTGCGAATTTTGCCGATTATGCGAAGAAAAGTTGCCTATTTCATCAATTCTGCGAAGGAAAATCACAAATTTCGTAGATCATTCAAAGAAAAATCGTGAATTTCATCGATCGGTTTCGTAAAAATCTCGAATTTCGTCGACCAGGTGTAGAAAAATAGCTAATTTCGCCAAAAGGCTTCAGAAAAATCGTGTTTTTGTCAACGAGTTCGGAAAAATTACGAATTTCGTCGATAAGGTTCAGAAAAATAACGAATTTCGTCGATCAGGTTTGGAAAATCGCGAATTTCGTCGATAAGGTTTGGAAAAATCGCGAATTTCGTCGATCAGGTTCGGAAAAATTGTGGATCTCGTTGTTCAGGTGCAGGAAAAATTGTGAATCTCGTCAATCATGTGCAGAAAAAATTGCAAATTCCGTCGATCATGTGAGGAAAAATCACTAATTTCGTCAATCAGCTTTGTAAAAATAGCGAATTTTGTTGATCAGGTGCGGAAATGAAGCAAATTTTCTCGATCGACTTTATAAAAATTGCAAATTTTGTCGATTGGTTTTGTAAAATGTGCAAATTTGGTCGATTAGGCGTGCAAGAATTACAAATTTTATTGATTGGGCACAGAAAATCGGTAATTTTGTTGTTCAGGCACGAAAGTTCTCGTTGATTTGCTCCTTCTCTCTCTTTCGTTCATAAAGTTCACATTTTTCGGTACCAGCAATTTATGCTCGTTTTTTAGCGCTTTTAATAAAACAAAATTTACTCTCCTGTACAAAGTTATCTTGAAAATAAACCTTGCTACAATCAGGGTTTCAAAAAAGCCGGCTAAAATTAAAAAAAGCCAGGCCGGTTGGCTTTTATTAATTTTAGCCGGCTTTTTTTGGCCAAAATTGGCCTTTTTTGACTATAATTGGCTTTTATACAGTAAAGCCTTTTTATTATAAGCAACACATTTTTAAATGTCTTTTAACTAATTTTAATGATCAGGGATGAGATTCTTCCGCGGATCCGCGGTTTTCCGCTTTTTTGTTATTTTCAAATTTCAAATTTTCTGATTTACCAAAAAAATACAAAACGCGTAATTTCATCAAAAAATCGCTGAAAAACGGCAAATTTCCTTAAAAGATCGCCAAAAAACGACTAATTTCCGGCCAATTTTGTCAAAAGATTCGAGAAAGAATGGTTAATTTCGTCACAAAATCCCGAAAAAACGGCAGATTTTGTCAAAAATCGTGTTAAAACGACAATTTTCGTCCAAAAATCGCGATAAAACGGCGAATTTCGCCAAATGTTTTGCAAAAAATCACAACTTTTGTCAAAAAATCAGGATAAATCGGTAGATATTGTCAAACGATTGCAATAAACCGGTTGATTTCGTCAAACGATCGCGAAAAAACGGTAGATTTCGTCAAACGATCGCGAAAAAACGGCAGATTTCGTCAAAAAATTCGCCAAAAAACGGCAGATTTCGTCAAAAAATTCGCAAAAAATGGCAAATTTTTGAAAAAAGAAAAAAAAACTTCAAATTTTGCCAAAAGATTCCAACAAATGACAGATTTTATGAAGAGATAGTGATAAAACTAAAAATTTCATCAAAGGGACTCTGAAAAAAAAACTAACCCAAAAATGAATTTTCGAAATTATTTTTTTGGCACTCCAAATACAGACTTTCCTGCTCCAAAATGCATTTTTGACACCTCTAAATCTTTCTGAATGAATGTGACTTCTGAAAGCACCCATTCATTGAACAAAAAGTACCCTTATAGTCAACAAAAGTATCCCTTTTTTCAACAAAAATGTTTTTTTCAATAAATCCATCTTGCCCTTTTTAAAAAGAAATGCAAACAATAGTGATACATGTTATCTTCTACACTCAAATAAGCATTAATTTATAATTAAATTTGTATCTTGCACATTTATTTTTTAAAAAATAAAATTTTTCTCAATAGTTTAAAAAAATAATATTGCTTTTAACTATTCATTAATTATTGTTAAAACAAAAATTATTGCATTTCAGTCTTCTTTTCCAAATGAACAAGTTCAATTTTTGCATCTAAAAATGACTTATCAGTGAGGACCCACTTTTGTAAAAAAGAGACCCAGAATTTAAGTTCTAGGTCCTGGAGACCCAGAATTTTTAAAGTCCAGCGACATCACTAGATATCTTTAATGTGTAATATCCAAGAAAAAAGGAGGAGAAAGAATGTTGTGCAAGAGCAAAGCTAAAAAACAAAGAAAATTTCTATTTTCTTTTCTCTAATTTTTTAACCAAAAGTGTCTGACTGTTAGAAAATTTCAAGAAAAAAATATTCATGCCAATAACAGGGTTTTATTAATGTGCTGTATCTTGATAAACTAAATTTTCATTAGAGTAAGTATAAATAATTTCTGCAATTCACGTTAATAATTTCCTTTTAATTTAATTTACCAAAAGCTAAATTGTATGTTATATATTAATACAATTATATTTGTTGCGATTGACATTCCTGTCATTGCTCAAAAGTCGTTCGCGCAGTTTTCAGCTTTTTTGCTTTTTGGTCAATCTCATCCCTGAATGATGTTTAATTTACTTTGAGTTTAATAAATTTATTTATTAATATGAAAAATTAGGATTTTAATTACGATTCATAATGAGAAATTGGGTTATAGCCTAAATTTTCAATAATGAAGACCATTAATACTAGAATAACACATTGATGGAGTTGCAGGGCTAGAAAATTCAAAAAATTTTGAGGTTCCCAGCTGGGAACCTACATGAAAAGTATAGGTTCCCAGATGAAAAATGTAGGTTCCCAATAAAATTTATGTGTGAGTATTTTGACGAAATTTGCCGTTTTTTCACGATCTTTTGACAAAATCTGCTGTTTTTTCACGATCTTTTGACAAAATCTGCCGTTTTATTGCGATGTTTTAACGAAACCTGCCGATTTATCGCAATATTTTAACAAAACCTGTCGTTTTTCAATATTTTTTTAACGACATTTGCGATTTTTGTTACGAAATCTGCCGTTTTTTCGCGATCTTTTAATGAAATGCGTTGCTTCCCGAATTTTTACGATCTTTTGTCGAAAGCTGTTGTTTTCTCGGCATTTTTTGACGAAATTTGCTAGTTTTAGCGCGATTTTTTGACGAAATTTTCCGTTTTTTCGTGATTTTTAAACATAATTTGCCGTTTTTCGCGATTTTTTAATGATGTTCGGACTTTTTCCGTAATATTTTGACGAAATTACGCATCCCACGGACCGCTCAAGATTTATATTTTTGCGTAATTTACGCGATATAATGCGTGCGCGGATCGGTAGCGATCATGACGATTTTTTAGGTTCCCAGCTTGGGAACCTGAGTGAAAAAATATACGTTCCCAGAAATGATTTCTGGGTTCCCCGGGATCCCGGGAACGCTATTTTTCGAGCCCTGAGTTGTTAATGGTTTATAGTCAGAATTGCATATATGTCAGCTAAATTATAAAATGGCCATACCAAGTGCTTTTTCTGATTTACATTGACCTTTAATCCTACCTTTGTTTTTCCATTTTTACTGCTTTATAAAATTAAAGGTTACTTAGTTACATGTTGTATTACTTAGCTAATTTTAAGAGTTATTAAAATGTCATGTTTTATTCGCTATAAACATTTAAAATCATACATATAAAAAAACCATTTCTCACTATAGAAAATAGTATTTCGAATTATGCAGATTTCATAATATATTATATTTCACAATTTATTTCAGTATTCTCAATTAGCATATGCATGAATATATTCATTCATGCAAGTGGGCATATATGCACTTTTAAATAACAAAGAGTTATTCAAAATTTTAATTCAACAAATTTTATTAGAACATTTTTTGTTGTTTAATTTTATGTAATTATGTATTAAACTTTCCTCAAATATTGAATCCTTCCTAATTTATCTTTCAACATTGTTCATTTTATGACTTAATCTTTACATATTGACCTGTAACAATGTTTCCATGAATGCTTTGATCTTTGATGTGTTTCATTTTGTTAGAGTTTATTCTAGGCCATTTTTGAAGGGTGCCGCACCCTGCCCTTTTTAAAAGTAGTAAAATGCACCTCTGATTTAACCCAGAGATTTTTGATATAATATTTTTTTTATTCTGTAGTATTTCTAAATTTGTGTGCCCAAAAATGATAGAATTTTTTCATTTCTTTAAGAAAAAGAACATGAAACTATTCAATCATGTTTTAATTTAATGGTATTTCTAATTTTTATATCATAAAATCATTCGAAATTAATGTTACTTGATTTATCATATTTAAAAATTATGTATTTTGCTACTTTCTTTTTTCCCTTTCTAAAGGCAATAACAATTTTTTTTCTTGCAAAAGTGCCCTTTTTAGTGAATAGTACCATGTCCTTTTTATATCTATAGGGAACACTAATTTTCTCATAATTCCATTAAATATAATTCTTAAGTTTAAAACACATTTTTTTAGTATATTTTCTTTTTTCCAAGATTTATATTTTTCAGACATAATGCCTTCATAGTTGACTCCTAGCTCCTAGCAGTTATAAAGACTTATTTATTTGAAAAATTAAATAGAAATTTATAACTTTTTTAGTAGTAAATTATTAAAAATGTATTAAAAATAAATCAATCCAAATTTAATATGGATTCAATACAAATTAACACTTTAAAAATAAAAGCCGGCTTTTTTCAATTTTAGCTGGCTTTTTTTAAGTGGATAAAACCAAAAAAAGCCGGCCGGCTTTTTTTGGCCCGGCTAAAAGCCGGCAACCCTGGCTACAATTGTTATATATAAACTAAAATCTGCTGATATATCCTTAGCATGTGAATTGGATATTTTGACTGGGTAAAGAAACTTAAAGGGGTAACATCCCCACCCCCCCGCCACTTCCCTCTAAAATCATATTTTTTATCCAATTATCACCTCCTTTAAATCGAATTATCTCCTTATTATTGATGTGGCCCTCGACCACCCAGACATATTTCTAAGTGGCCCTTCACTTGAAAAGGTTGTGCACCCCTATGCTAAATTAATATTTACATCAGTTTTTTAGCCAAGATCATACACGCCTGTCTAAAGATCTTCAACCATTGGCTAAATGAAAAGAAATTTTATCCAAAATACACAAAATTAATTACATGTTATTCATTTTAATTTAACCAACATATTTTTTAATTATTTAAATTTCTGAAACTAGTAGTAAATAGTAGGGTTTCTTTACCAATGGTAGAATGAAACCCACTTAAATGAAAGCTTATAATTGACATCAATTTTATTAATGTAAGTAATATACTATAATTATTATATTAAATAGAGATTAACCAATCAAAAATATGGTTGATGAACCATAATCCGAAAATGAACCAATCAAAAATATGGTTTCATTTTCGGCCCAAAATCAGAGTTTTTCCAAAAACGTGGCTGAAAATTCAGCTTGACTGAAACTCTCAGTATTGCAAAAATCTTGTTTCTTCCTTCCGGAAATTCTCAACATTAGTCATTGATTTGAACTCTATGAGCTCTAATTATAGGTGTAAATTAACGGTCGCCACTCGCCACGTGGCGCTTAAAGTTGTAAAAGTGGCGATTAAAAATCGGCCATCGATCGCCACCCTAGTCGCCACTCGGCGATTAAAAAATCTTATTAATTTGCTTTGTGAAATACAACTTTTTTTTCATGGATATATGCATGTCTACTTTGTTTGCATCAAATTAGAGAATGGGTTAATTCTGTAAATTAAAAATCGGCCATCGATCGCCATTATAGTCGCCACTCGGCGATTGAAATATCTTATTAATTTGCTTTATGAAATACAAATTTTTTCACGGATATATTCATCTCTACTTTGTTTGCATCTAAATAGTGAATTGGTTAATTCTTTAAATTAAAAATCGACCATCGATCGCCACTCTACTCGCCACTCGGCGATTAAAAAATCTTATTAATTTGCTTTGTGAAATACAACTTTTTTTCATGGATATATGCATGTCTACTTTGTTTGCATCAAATTAGAGAATTGGTTAATTCTGTAAATTAAAAATCGGCCATCGATCGCCATTATAGTCGCCACTCGGCGATTGTGAAATATCTTATTAATTTGCTTTATGAAATACAAATTTTTTCATGGATATATTCATCTCTACTTTGTTTGCATCTAAACAGTGAATTGGTTAATTCTTTAAATTAAAAATCGACCATCGATCGCCAGCCTAGTCGCCACTCGGCGATTAAAAAATCTTATTAATTTGCTTTGTGAAATACAACTTTTTTTCATGGATATATGCATGTCTACTTTGTTTGCATCTAATTAGAGAATTGGTTAATTCTTTAAATTAAAAATCGGCCATTGATCGCCACCCTAGTCGCCACTTGGCGATTAAAAAATCTTATTAATTTGCTTTGTGAAATACAGCTTTTTTCATGAATATATGCAACTTTTCTTTGTTTGCATCTAATTGGTTAGTTCTTTCTTTCTATCGGATGCAAGCATATTTAGCAACTTTGTTGTATTTTCTGTATTTTGGCTTTTTACCATGAACTCTTTATTTGGATTATGTTTTCAAGAAATAGTTTTTTTCCTACAAAATATAGTCATCAATTTTAATTCCACATGCATTTTAAATAAATCATACCATTTTTACCTCTGGATGCAAGGAGATTTTAAGGACATTGCTGTATCTTACATCTTTCACTTTTGCCGTATGCTCACTAATTGTACCAGTAATAGTTGGCTGGTACAATTTTTTTTAAACCTATGATTAAAGTTTATGTAGGTGTCAAGAAAGATTGAAACATTATAGGCAATTACTTTAAAAATATCATACAAAATTAGCACTCGCCACTTAAGCGAGTAATACTGCTAATTTAGCATCTGACTTTACTGCTACCAAGCAGACTTCCTCCTCCTCACCGACACATTGGCACTATCTGATTTTGCCTTAATAAGACATCCGGAGTTTTGAAATCTCAGCCAAAGCAAAGAATATTTATATTTATCTGTACACTCGCCAAACTTAATAATTACCACCAATTTTAAGTAAGAATAAAATAACCAAGAAAGATGTGAAATTATTTTTAAATTTAAAATTTAAAAATACAATTTCCTTGTTTGTTTTATACAATTCATTAATATAGTTTATCACTTATAATTTTATCTGCAGTATTAATCACCAATTCATATTTTTCCATTCAGTTGAATGACAGTTTTATTTTTAACCAAATATGCGCAACTTTGTAACTCACTTGCCACTAAATAAATAAATAAATAAAAGCCATTTTGACCTATTTTTAAAAAAGTGGCCACTAAAGAAACTGGGTCTACCGGCCACTGGCTACTAATAAAATTTCCCAGTTTTCACCTATAGCTCTAATGAATCTATTGCAATGAACTTCGTTGTTTATAATTATTAGTCATGAATTATCAATCATCTTATAGAAAATTTTTAGTTTAAAATGTATTAGTGTTTCAAATATTCTTTGAGAAAGTTCTAGAATAACAAATGATCATTTACAAAAATCATTAATAGAAGAAAAATCAAGATGTGTATACTTAAAATATTTTTTAATTAAATGAAATTTGTATAATTAGAAAATCTTCCTGTGTCATTGATGAATTATGTGTTTTATTATAAATGAAAAGAAAGTTTTTGCATAATTAACAATTATGTATAATTAATAAATACTATACGTATAATTAATTTACAATTATGTATATATATATATTAATTGATTTAAAACACGCAATTTAATTACTTATTTTTTATTTATTTATTTATTTTTTTGTTTTTGGCTGAAGCTTGCTAGGAAGGTCACTGAAATTTGGTTTTTTCCTTAGAAACCTGTATTGGTCGATCCTAGTATTAAAAAAAATTAAAATTCTCATTTTTCTTAACACAATGTAGCATATTATAGCAAAAAAGTTTTTTAGCAGTAGGATGCTACAATCAGTTTCTCAACTTAAATTTAATATATGCAAAATATGAAGTTTTTTTTTTCTTTTTTTCTAAATTGTGCATTTCAGGATATTTTAAAAGCTTTTTGACATACCCATAGATATTTTTAGAACACTAATCTTTTAAAATCAGCATTGAGATATTCATGCTAGATGTTAGTATAAATAATTACAAATTTATTTATTTACTGTGTTGCACAGTTTAAAATAAGGCATTTTTATATAAAAAATAAATTTGCAGGTAATTTTTTTTCTTTTTTTTTTACATAAATAGCATAATTAATAATAATAATAAAATCCTTTATTTCTAGAATAGTAAAAATCCATTACCTGAAAATGTCAGCTGAACCTGAAGTTTGTTATTAAAGAAAACTTATCTTTGCAAAAATATTTCTAATAATTAAATTTTTCAATTTAGATTTCATGTCATTATACTTTAATTCTTTTATATAGTTAATATATTTTAACTTTGAGCATTTGTTTTGGTTTCTAGTAGTTTCTTCCAGTTTTTTCCATTTCTCCCAGTTTCTTCGACTGTCCTGGAAGAAACAGGTTTCTTCTTAAGTATACAATTTATTCTTTTGCATGCATCAGGGTTGGCAAGTTTTTGATGTTTTATCTGGCTTAAAACCATGGTTTAAACCATCATGTCCTAAAACCTCGTCAGAAACCTCAAATACTACACTGATCAGTAAAATTTCACATTAAATATCTGTCACACCTCACACATATACAATATTAGGTGTAATATTAAAAATTACCTATTACTGTATTGTAGGGATGCACAACCTGTGGCCCGCGGGCCAAAAGTGGCCCGTGATGGGTTAACGTGTGGCCCGCGAGCTTTGTCAACTTACAACTGGAAAAAATTGTAATTTTTGTGCATATGTGATATGAAAAAATCGTAAATTTCGCCAATTTTATGCGGGAAAATATAAATTTTCGTCACTTAAGAATCGCAAATTTCATTGATCGGTACCGAAAAATCGTGAATTTCATTGATTAAATGCAGAAAAAAAGGGAATTTTGTCCATGAGGCTTGTAAAAATCGCAAGTTTCACTCAGCAGATATTGAAAAATAGCGAATTTTGTCCATGAAGTTAGGAAAAAATAGCAAATTTCCCAGATCAAGCACAGAAAAATCGCGAGTTTTGTCGATCTTACGCAAAAAATCGCACATTTCGTTGATGAGGCAAGAAAGAATCGTCAATTTTGTAGATGATGCTCGAAAAAATTGTAAATTAAATTCATTGGTTGCAAAAAAATTGCATGTTTTCTCGGTTTATCGCATGGAAAAAAAAAACGCGAATATCGTTGATCAAGCACAGATGAAAAAATTGCAAATTTCGTTGATAAAGAACGGAAAAATCGCGAATTTATTGATGACGCGAGGAAAAAAATGAAAATTTAGTTAATGGGCTGCGAAACAAACGCGAATTTCATCAATTTATCCAGAAAAAAAATCGCGAATTTCATTTTACCGCGTAAAAAAAAATGCAGATTTCGTCAGTTAGTACAAAAATTGCGAATTTCGTTGATCTGGCACGAAAAATACGTATTTCTTGAATTAAGGGTGGAAAAAGTGCACATTTCATCGATCGGACACCGAAAAATCGCGAGTGTTATAGATCGGATTCCAATCGGAGACGGGAATATTGCGAATTTTGTTGATCACTCGCGTAAAACTTGTTAATTACGTCGATTAGCTTGTAATAAAATCTCAAATTTCCTCCATCGGAAGAGGAAAAATCGCTAATTTCCAAGATCGACTATGGAAAATCACGAAATTTGCCGATCAAGCGAGAAAAATTACTAATTTCGTCGAATGGCTTTGTAAAAATCATGAATTTCATCATTCAGGCGCGGAAAATCGCGAATTTCGTTGGTCAGGCGCGGGACATTCACGAATTTTGTTGATTAGGCTCGAAAAAAATGCGAATTTTATTGATCATGCAAGGAAAAATCGCGAATTTCGTAAATCAGATTTGAAAAATCGCGAATATCGTTGATCAACTTTGTAAAAAAAAAAGAATTTTGCTGATCAGCTTCGTAAAAATTTCGAATTATGTTGATCAGGAGCGGAAAAATTGCGAATTTTGCCGATTATGCGAAGAAAAGTTTCCTGTTTCGTCGATCATGCGAAGAAAAATCGTGAATTTCATCGATCTGTTTCGTAAAAATCGCGAATTTCGTCGATCGGGTTCGGAAAAATCGCGAATTTCGTCGATCGGGTTCGGAAAAATCGCAAATTTCGTCAATCGGGTTCGGAAAAATCGCGAATTTCGCCGATCATATGAAGTAAAATCGAGAATTTCGTAGATTAGCTTAGTAATAATCGTGAATTTCGTTGATCAGGTGCGGAAAAAAATCGCGAATTTCGTAGATCATGTGAAGAAAAATCACTAATTTCGTCAATCAGCTTTGTAAAAATAGCGAATTTTGTTGATTAGGTGCGGAAAAATCTGCATTTTCTCGATCAGTTTCATAAGAATTGCGAATTTTGTTGATCAGGCGAGGAAATGATGCAAATTTTTTCGATCATCTTCATAAAAATTGCAAATTTTGTAGATTGGTTTTGTAACATGTTCAAATTTGGTCGATTAGACGTGGAAGAATAACAAATTTCCTTAATCGGGCACAGGAAATCGGGAATTTTGTTATTCATGCACAAAAATTCTTGTTGTTTCTCTTTCGTTCATAAAGTTCACAATTTTTTCGGTACCAGCAATTTATGCTTGTTTTTTAGCACTTTTAATAAAACAAAAATTACTGTCCTGAAAAAAGTCAAAGAATATTTTTATATCTTGAAAATAAACCTTGCTACATCTGTTATATATAAACTAAAATCTAATATTTCCTTACCATGTGAATTGGTTATTTTGACACAGTAAGCAAACTTAAAGGGGTAACAACCCCCACCCCCCTCTAAAATCATACTTTTTATCCGATTATAGGCCACAGATCACCTCCTTTCAATCGAATTATCTCCTTATTATTGATGTGGCCCTCAACCACCCAGACATATTTCTAAGTGGCCCTTCCCTTGAAAAGGTTGTGCACCCCTACTGTATTGTATTTTATCGTTTCTAGAAGAAAAGAAAAAAAAAATCAGTCATAAATCCAAAATTTTGGCCTGCCTGCAAACTTGCTCAACTAGCAATGCTTCTGCTTCAGCACCAATTGAGAGAGTATTTTCTAACTTTGGCTTCATACACTCTAAACCAGTGTTAAATTCAGAGGCTGGCTCGGGTGGGACATTCTTCCTCGGTGTAATGAAATCCCCCCCCCCTCAGAAATCATTTGGGTGTAAATGAATGTGCTAAATTGGTTATGTGCTATAGTATGCTGCAAGGTAAAATTGATCCCAATTATTAAGTAATACAAAATCATTTTCTTCTGTTTGAGCATTCCAAAAAACAATGTTTTATTGCAATTAAAGTAATTTAATTTTAAATAAAAAAATATTTAAATCATTAAGACTTATTCAATGTTTTCCACTTGTTCTTAAACTGTTTAAAGCGCATTACATACTTTTGACGGTTTAAACCAATTTTTTATGCTTGTCATGTCAAAAACCAGTTTCTGATGTCAGAAAACCAACCCTGGCATGCATGCCCATAAAAGTAAATTTTAATGAAATTAAATATTTTGTTTTTTATTAAAACTGAGTTGCAGAATGGGATTTCATTTGTTATTTATCAGCATATTCTATTTATTTATATGTTTTAGGTTTTAAACAAAGATGAACATAATGTTTGAATTTCAAAGCTGATCTCTATTTATTCTACAAGATGGCTGGGATGTATAATGATGATGAAAGTACTGATGATGAATATGGTATGAATTATTTAGCTGAAAGATTAAGCATCAACAAAGGAGAGAATAGCAATTTTGTGGAAGACAACTTTGAAAATACTAAAGACTTTAAACAGTATTGTAACATGCGTAGGAAGAAATTTGCCCAAGAAGGTCAATCTAGTTCATCTTCTAGTATAGAAGTACCAAATGACAATCCAACTTCTGCGTTAGCTTGGTATGTGATAAACACTTGATGCATGGTAGTTTATGTAATATAAAAATAAGATGTTTTTGTCTGAATTAGAAAATGCATTTTTGATTTTCCCCCTTCAAAAAAACATAAGTTTAAAAAGTCAACATTTAAATTACAATGTTTTTTAAAAGGGGTGTCCTTTAGTCTTCTAAGAAAACTTCAGTATGTAAAGTTTCACATTTTTTTTTCTCTAAAATATTCCATCATTTTTACTGCTAATGAATGTTGTGCTAGTGTCCCAACTTGTTTTATTTACTGATTTTTCTTCTTTTATTTTATGACTTATATCTTGATTCAAAAAGAATGTAAAATCAGAATAAAATACTTAAGTAAATGTAGAAAATGGTTGTTTTATAATTGAAAAAACAAAATAGCCATAATATTTTTGTTTGTAGTATCCATTCATGTATAATGCACATTTATTTTTTGATAGGGTGTGTGATAGTAGTGTCCCAACTTGTTTTATTTACTGATTTTTCTTTTATTTTATGACTTATATCTTGATTCAGAAAGAATGTAAAATCAGAATAAAATACTTAAGTAAATGTAGAAAATGGTTGTTTTATAATTGAAAAAACAAAATAGCCATAATATTTTTGTTTGTAGTATCCATTCATGTATAATGCACATTTATTTTTTGATAGGGTGTGTGATAGTAGTGTCCCAACTTGTTTTATTTACTGATTTTTATTTTATTTTATGACTTATATCTTGATTCAGAAAGAATGTAAAATCAGAAATAAAATACTTAAGTAAATGTAGAAAATGGTTGTCTTATAATTGAAAATGCAAAATAGCCATAATATTTTTTTTTTTTTTGTACTATCTATTCATATATAATGCACATTTCTTTTTTTATAGACAATAGATAATCTACAAAAACAATATGAATTTCCCACTCTTTCAAATATTTAATGTTAAGAAGTTGTGATATTTATATGAGTGCTCAGTATAAGCATCTTACCTGGAAAAAAAAAAAAAAAAAAAAAAAAAAAAAAAAAAGAGAGAGAGAGAGAAAATTGCCCCCCTCTTCTTTAACAAAAAATCCACTCACCTTAAATTTGGTACTACAGTATAGGATCCGTTATCCAGAATGCTTGGGACCCAGGGCATTCTGGATAAGGGGTTTTTCCGTAATTCGGAACACTTTACCGTAAGTATAAGAAATTTATGAAATAATTTCATAAATAGTAAAATAAATAGGTAAATATGAATACTAATACATGTAAATACCTTTATTAATTAATTTACACAAAATAAAAAAATAATGATAATAAATGAAAAATATATACATATAATATGAAATTTAATTTTGAGATTTTGAAACAGAATCTTTTGATGGGATTTAGCAAACATTTATATGATAGTCTTTTGCTTATAGTGCGTCTCTTGCACTAATTGTTCTTGTATTTTGTACAGAGACATGATTTGCTGCTCATGTAAGCAGCTGCGCTGTTGCATGCCTGAAATTAATTGTTTGGTATAATTAAAATACTAATTTTTCATTTGATACCTTTTCAACTGCTTCATTCTGCTGATTGTTCTTCTCATCATCACTTTCATCAATATATTGTTTGTCATCATTTCACAAATCTCACTGTCAGTCATGTGATTAGTGACAGGAATGTTTTCAACGGCTTTTAAACAATCTTCCATAGCTTCTTGATTAAGCAATTTAGCTTCTGACAACTAATGCCTTTGGCATATGCCAACAGATAAGCAATAATTTGCTTCTCTTTCAAAATCTTGAAGTCTTCAAACTCAGGCTCTTTTTCGTCATCAAAAAATAATGCAGATGGCCACAGATTGTACCATCCATGGATAAGTGTATCCTTATCCACATCCTGCCATGCTTTAGCAGCACTCCACAAAGCATCTTTGATTTTGAAGATTCTCTGGAACTTTTTTATCCCAATTCCTTTGTTGCACTCTGTCAGCATTTTTTTAAGAAGTCATTTTTGTAATGAGTTTTTAAAGATCTCAGAATCCCTTGATCCAGTGGTTGGATAAGTAAAGTTATGTACAATTTGGAAACACTGCAAACACATTATGCATTTCTAAGAATTCTACTTCAGGATGGGCCGTTTTTTTTCGTGATCTTCTTAAGAAATTTGCCTTTTATCGCGATTTTTGATGAAAGTTGTCGTTTTTCGCGATCTTTTGTTGAAATTTGCGTTTTTCGCAATTTTTTTGTCAAAATTTGCTGTTTTATTGTGATTTTTTGGAATATATTTGTTATTTTTTTTGCAATCTTTTGGTGGGAAATCTGCCCTTTTTTGTGACGAAATTACCCATTGACGATTTTGTGACGAAATTACCCATTTTCTCGTGAATCTTTTGATAAAATTTACTGAAAATTAGTCGTTTCTTCTTGATTTTTAACGAAATTTGCCGTTTTTCCATGATTTTTTGACGAAATCTGCCGTCTTTCGGGATTTTTTGACAAAATTTGCTTTTTTTCGTGATTTTTTTTTGAAGAAATATGCCTTTAATCGCGATTTTTTGACAAAAGTTGCTGTTTTTCGCGAATTTTTTGACAAAATTTGTCGTTTTATCGTGATTTTTTGGACTACATTTGTTAATTTTTTTTTGCACTCTTTAGGGGAAATCTGCCCTCTTTGGGGATTTTGTGACGAAATTACCCATTTTCTCGTGAATCTTTTGACAAAATTTGCCGAAAATTAGTCGTTTTTTCTTGATTTTTAACAAATTTTGCCGTTTTTCCATTTTTTTTTTTTTTTTTTTTTTTTTTTTTTTTTTTTTTTTTGACAAAATTGCCGTTTTTCGGAATTTTTTTACAAAATTTGCCGTTTTATCGTGATTTTTTGGACTATATTTGTTATTTTTTCACGATCTTTTGGGAGGTAATCTGTCTTTTTTGGGGATTATGTGACGAAATTACCTATTTTCTTGCGAATCTTTTGACAAAATCTGTCGAAAATTAGTCGTTATTTTGTGATTTTTAACAAAATCACGAACTGGGTTGCCGTTTTTTCGCGATCCTTTCATGGATCACGTCCCTTGGGACATGTAAGAGCTATTTTTTTGCGTCCCGTCACGGATTTTTTGCGTAATTTGTGCTATAGCGCGTCCGCAGCATCACTGAAAAAAAAAGTTACCGATTTGCATTCCGGTTTTCGGAGCGTTCCGGATACCGAGACAACGGATCCTATACTGTACTAGGTTATCCTGTCGACCAAAAAATTATCGCCAAACTGAGATTAAATGCCAAAAAATGATCCTGAATGTCACATTCAATGACATTAAATACAATTCACGTGTTTAAAATGTCATTAAGTGGCTTTTATTTCATTTTTTTATTTGAATTTTTATTCTGAATATTTTGAATTTTTATGGATTGATATTCTAATTCTACTAATTATTTGTTTTTTCATTATTTAAAATAAAAATTATGTCGGTATGTATAATTTGGCTATTATTTTGGCAATTTGTATAATTTTGCAAAATTGGTTGATGGAATAACAAAGTAGTACCTAAAATTCTTATTTTGATTTATAAACTATGTCAAAATTTAAAAGAAATAGGATCTTTGGTTTTTCTAATTTGAACAAATTTCCATCAATTGACTGTCCAAAAGAAGCATCTCTTTTATATGTTTAAAAACAGATTTTTTCACTGCTGTAATGTTGGCTAGATAATATGCAAAATGATTTTCAATGTAGGATTAACTTTTTTGGATACATACCTTAATCTTTTATAGAAAAAACAAACTTTTGTTATTTATCAAGAAACCTTGATTTGTAATAGGCTTCAAGATTTAATTTTAAAGTATAAATTAAAAGCTATCAGGTAAACAATTATTACTATGATGTTTGAGATTTAGAAATAAGTAGAAATATTTTATTAAATGTAAGTTTTACCTATAGATGGCAGTACATAACACATGCGAATTCTTTTAAAGACTTTTCTATATGGTATATCTAAAGACTTTTCTAAAGGAGCCTGCACTTCTTTTCATTTCAGTATTCAGTCCTGTCTTGTTTGTACTGCACTTTAAAAAATTCTTATCTAGTTTTCCTTTTTTTTAATGCTAGTACGCTACATCCGAAAAAATTCTCCCCCTTTTCCTCCCCCCCTCTCTTTGTTCTCTTGTTTGTGCCCTGTACTGTGTTACTAGCCTTAAGCAATTCATTCTTTCCATTCAACTAAACAGAACATTGGCACATTTCGCCTGCTATTGTGAAATAGTAATATGATCGTTTGTTTTGACATTTGACTGAGTGATACTTTTTATATTAAGTCTTCAAAAAACCGAGAAACATCATTTGTAGTTTTATTTTGTACTCAAATAAATCTGTTTTGCTAAAAAAGAAAGAAACTGCTTAGGGAATAAGTTTTAAAAAGAATTTACAAAGATCAGAGATCATAGGAAAAAGAAAAAGAATGTGAATATATATTAAATAAGGAAAGAAATGTGCTAAAATAATGGATTATTGTATGGGAAAAATTGATAATGTCAGTTTCCTATCATAAGTTTTAATACTTCTCATATAGTAAAGTTGTGTAAATTATAAATGTTATTGTATTGATACAAACATTACACATCTTTAATAACTATGATTTTTTTTCTAAAGCACTGCAATTTTATGATTGATATAGTCTTAAGAAACTTAAAGTTTGATTAAGCATTTTATATTTTCCTGTCCTTAATTTTTAGCCCCCCCCCCCCCCCCCCATCCAGGAGCGTGCAAAACGAAAGTTGCGCCCGGGACAATGTTAAAATTTGGCGTCCCCCCCCCCTCCCAACTGTTTCTTGTGACAGACCAAAAATAACATTCGTAGTATAAATTTGGTGCCCCTGATATTTCCGCGACCGCCCTGATTGCCCCCCCCCTCTGATTTCACATGCCGCTGCCCCTACCCATGTCCTGTCAGAAAAGACATCAAGACAACACAATGCCGAATATTCGGCAAATCTGTATAACGCGTGTTTTCCTCTTTTAATCTCTTATGAAGGAGAAAAAGGGATTTTTTTCTTCTCGCATGGAGTTTTAAGTCCATTATTTTAGAAAATATGTAAAAAAGAGCAATTTTAAGTTTAGTATCTTTTTTGCTACTGCACTCATTCAGAAACAACAGCTCGCTAATGTAATGTTAATCTGATAAAAAAAGATTTAAAATATGTATACATTAGACTCCCTTAAATCCGCGAACGCCAGAAATCCGCGCATTTTTTTCAGATGTAAACAATGAAATTAAAGATGGCGCTGAAGTCAGCAGCTATTGCAATACAAATAATTCTTTAACTATATATATTTTTAAATCCTTTTCAACTTCTTCCTTTTTTAAAATGTCAATTAAAATTCAATGTGCTATTCAAATCAATTTCCTTCATTTTAAATTCTGCAGTATTAAATAATGTTTTTTAGACGTACAGTGATCGATATTTAATCGAATTAATCATTATCGTATCGTAGTTGCAGAGTAATATAACTTTCAATGACAATTTGGTAGAGTTTGCAATTCACGTGGCAGGATAATTTTTGCTATATAAAATTATTATTTCAATAGTTCTATTACTATTTTCATATCCCTGCTAGTTACGAAACGTATTTGAGATTTACATCCGGTTTACTAATTACGATGTTCGATATTTAATCGAAATAATCATTATCATATGTTAGTTGCAGCGTAATTTTTGCTGTATAAAATGAATATTTTTTAACTAATCAAGCTTTTTTGTTTATTAACAAAAGCAAATATTTTTCTTTATAAAAAAATATTTCCTCATCATTATTTACATTTAGTATTGCATCTTAATTATTTACTTTATTTTAATATTTTTCTAAAATTTTATTTTAATTAATGTTTTTTGTAATAATAACTTGTTTTTTAATTATTTATTTATTTAAATATTTTACTAAATTATTTTAATGTTTCAATTTATTATATGCATTGAATACAATGCTTAACTACCAATCAAATCAATGTTTCAAAATTGTAAACAAATCAATGACTAGAAATCCGCAAAATTCTAAAATCGGCACAACTCCTGGTACCAAGCTTTGCGGATTTGAGGGAGTCTACTTTATTTTTAAACAGAATCGAAGAAGTAAAAAGCAGATTAAATAGCTAAATCATAATTGGCTATTCATATATTTAATCTGTATGTCTGTGTGATTCATTGTAATTCATATTCTTGTATATGTATGTATATACAGTAGACTCCCTCAAATCCACACAGCTTATGACCAGAGGTTTTGCAGATTTTAGAATTTTGCGGATTTCTGGTCATTGCTTTGTTTACATTTTTAAAAAAGTAATTTGAATATAATTAATAATGAAATCAAAGATTTAATGAATGTTACAATATGCTAAAATATTAAAATAAGTAATAAACTAAAATAATAAAAAATTAGATAGTTTTAAAAATGATAAAAATACTAAAAGCAAAAGTTAAATTAATAAATCAATAATATACAATTAAATATTCATTATAGAGATGAAATGTGTTTTTCCTAAATTATTCAATGAAACTTGCCTCATAAAGGTACATTACTAATTCACATCAAGATCATAAAATAATGAAGCTTTATTTCAGGTTTTCCAGACTTAAGTATAAGAGCTTGATTAATACATATATTTGGTAAGATTGCGATTACCAATGATATCAGCAATATCTTTATTTTTTCAGAAATAAATTATTCTTTCTTCATGAAAAAACATGAATTCAATAACCTTAACAAAAATCACAAATTAAAAAATATATAGAATTGATATAAAACTAAAAAAGTCAAATTTTGCACCTACATCTGAATTGAATGATTCATTGTTTAGATCTATAAAATATGTGCGGATTTTAGAGAGTTGCAGATTTTAGGAGTGAGGATTTGAGGGAGTCTACTGTATTATATAATTTGTTAGCATAGGCATACATTGTGTAAATTAATATTTAGGTGATTAATTGTCATTTTTACTTTCTTCTATCTTTACAAGAAGAAAGTATTGGATTCATGAAAATTTTCGACTTCCTATTTTCGACGGATTTATATGTTTTAGAAGGTCCTGAACACGTTTTGACTATTTTTAGAAAATGTCTGTCTGTCTGTATGTGACAAAAAATTTGTGGGCGCTCTATCTCAAGAACTAAGGCTCGAAAGTTAATAAAATTTTATATTCAGTTAGACCTTGATATGAATTAGTGCCTATTGGTGTTTGGTGAAAATTGGCCTGCAGGTGGCGCTGCTATACTATGTTTTTCATGATTTTCAGGATTGCTATATCTCAAGAACTAATGCACAGAATTTCACCAAACTTCAGATTCCGCGATACCTTCAGATACATGGCTGCTGATAAGGTTTTGGTGTGAATTGCCCTATAGGTGGCACTGCTATGCTACATTTTGCACGATTTTTGCGATAGCTATATCTCAAGCACTAATGCAGAGAACTTCATCAAATTTTAGATTCTGTTACACTAGAATATATAACATAATTAGACGCTGATTACATTTTGGTATTAACCTTGCAACAGGTGGTGCAGCTATGTTGCATTTTGCATGATTTTTTCGATAGTTATATCTCAACAACCAACGCACAGAATTTCATCAGACTTCAGATTTTGTTACAAAATGACATATAACATAATTACATGATGATTACGTTTTGTTATAAATCCTTCAACTGATGGTGCTGCTGTGCTATATTTTACACGTTTTTTTTTAAAACTAGCTATATCTGAAGAACTAATGCACAGAATTTCATCAAACTTCAGATTCTTTTACACCATAACATAATTAGATGCTTTTTTACATTTTGGCATAAATTGTCCAAGATATGGTGTTGCTGTGCTACGTTTTGCAAATTTTTTGTTATAACTATATCTCAAGAACTAATGGACGAAATTCCATCAAATTTCAGATTCTGTTAGGTCTTGACATATATAGATGCTTATTAGGTTTTAGTATAAATTACCCAACACGAGGCACTACTAAGCTCATTTTCTCAGAAAATTAATTTTTGCGTTTTGGGCTTTTCGGATACCAGAATCTCATTAGGCTAGGTCAAATGTTCAAGGAAATTCGATAGTGGGTAACTTTGGGGTCACCACGTTTTTTTTTTTAAATATTAAAATGTACTTATGAGATAGAAGAAAGTTTTGGGATTGAGCACTAGTTCTTAGTACAAATGCTGAACGAGCTGCTAATAATATTTGCTAATTATGTTTGTGCTACTAATGAGATTATTTATTTGCAGTTTTTATTGATTCTGTAATTAATTAATGTGTTTTTTTGGCTAATTGTTTACTGTGTGCCACACTTTGCCCATTTTGAAATTGACAAAATGTACCTACCTTCTGTTTAAAAAATATTGAAATTTAACCTGTAGTTGTTTACACGATTTTTTTTTTTATATAAAAAGAAAACCTTCCCATACCGCAGCATTTCTAAATATGTGTATCCAAGGCTTTACAAAAATGATAGAACTTTATTTATTGAGGAAAAAACAGGATTCACATTAATGCATGTTATTCAATTATATTTTTCAATTTGTAATTTATGAAAGTATTGAAAATTAATGAATTTTCTTTAATATTAAAAAATTATGTACTTTTTTCCCCATTGCTACTTAAATACACTGGTAATATTTTTTCTTGTGAAACCATGTACTTTTTTTAAACTAGCCTTTTGCCACTTTCCCTTTTAGAATGAAAGTAAATACTAAATATTCATTTTAGTAATGCATAAAAATAAGTATTGTACATATCTAGAGATTTTTAACAATTTAATATTATATGCAGTTGCTGATAATTTTAATAAATGTAAATATCACTATTATTTAATGTAGTTTTACATATAACTGTTGCAAAATATTAAAGTGTATAACTTTATTTTGTTCAAACTACTAATTTGCAGTTTTTATAATTTCTGTGATCATTTGAAGAAATAATTTTATTTTACTTAAAAGAGGTGTTCAATACAAATTGTTTCACGATCAATACAAATGGCACGCGACAATGAGATGTAAACCAAAAACCAAGCACTCTATTGTGAAAGCAATAAATTAAAAATAGACCATGATACAAATTAATTTCCAACTTGGTTCATCTTATTCAAGCTCTCACAATTTATTAATAAACTCTAACCATAACTTAGGAATAATAATAGAAAAATTATCGTTGCAAACAAACTTTTTATGCGTATAAATTTCAATAGACTCCCTTATAATGGATTTACAAGAACAATTTGATACAAAACATAATTTTCTTTCATTAAACAGAATTTTTATCTCTAAATATAATCTAGATAAAGCAGTGTTAGTGCAACTAGTGTTCATTTTAGGCCATTTTTGAAGGATGCAGCACCCTGCCCTTTTTCAAATTTACCAAATGCACCCTACCTTTTTTAAAACTTGTAAAATGCACCACTGGTTTTACTCAGATTTTTTATTTATTTATTTATTTATTTATTTTTATTTCATAGTATTTCTAAATTTGTGTACCCAAAAATGACAGAATTTTTTCATTACTTTTAGAAAAAGAACATAAAACTAATCAATCATGTTTTGATTGTATTCTTAATTTTTATATCATAAAATCGATGAAACTAATGTTACTTGATTTATCATACTTAAAAATTATGCATTTTCCCGCTTTCTTTTTTACCCTTCTAAAGGTAATGACAATTTTTTTCTAGCTAAAGTGCCCTTTTCTGCTGCAGTATTGCCCTTTTTAGTGAGTAGCACCATGTCTTTTTTATTTCTAGAGTGAACACTAGTACAACCAAATTTAATATCAGATTCATGTTCACCTTTTCTAATTCCAAGTTTTCTCCCAATCATGCCTATGTAATATTTTAAATCACCTTTTTCTGTAGTATAAGGAATTTCATAATTCCCTGCAAGCCCCTCATGTCCTATAGGGTCAAATTGCTTCTTAAGTAAATTCTTTAATTTTGGTGGCGGTGTCACAATCAATTTAATATTAAACTTTTTTAATTTAAATTTTAACCTCTCAAAATTGCCTTTTAAATATGGAAATGAAACTCTTTTAAATTTTGTAGGATCTCCCCCTTTATTGAAACTTTTAATTAATTCAGAATTTTGTGGTTTAGTTTTCCCTTTTTAGGTGCATTCATAATTATGTAAATACGTAGCACCTATTGTTGTCGCTCAGTCCGTCTGTTTGCATATAACAACACAGAAACTACCCAACCGAATCGTTTGAAATTTAAAATACATAATTATAACATAATTTTGTCTTGTCATTTCAAATTTTATGAAAATTGGATGGATAGATCACAGGGACAATCAAAAGGATTCCATTACATTACGATCAATGGGGAAAAAAGTTTCAAATGCATTTTAATCGTTTGAAATTTAAAACATATAATTATTGCGCAATTTTGTCGAGTCATTTCAAATGTTATGAAAATCGGATGCATAGATCAATTACAGGGATAATCAAAAGGATTCTGTTACATGACAGTCAATGGGGGGGGAAAGTTTCAAATGCATTTTAATTGTTTGAAAAGTAAAACATATAATTATTACGTAATTTTGTCATTTCAAATGTTATGAAAATCAGATGCATAGATCATTTACAGGGACAATCAAAAATATTCCCTTACATTACGGTCAATAGGAAAAAGTTTCAAATGCATTTTAATGATGTTACACACATTCGAACATAATAGAATTGGCATGAATCTATGAAATATATACTAAAATATGCATTCTGTGCAATCTGTGATGCAAAGAATTTTTTTTATTAAATTACAAGGCCACACAAAAGTATTCCACTACATAATGCTATACAGGGAAACATTGTTTGTGGCGTGTTTTAATTATATTCAACTATTTCACATTTTATGAATAAGATATACGTTGCTGAGATGTAATAAAAATTACTTCCTGCATATTTACAGAAACATAAAGATTTCGACTATTATACTGTATCCGAAGTACGCTCTACTATATCAGCAAGATCTAAATATTTTTAAAATTTCGTTATCGAACGAACGCACCTCATTTGCTACATTCACATGCAATTTCCAACTTGTTTTATAACAATTTATTGATGCTATCTATTTTATACCCATTAGAACCTACAATCTTATGGATATTATTCAACTCCTTGCTTAAAAATTCTTCAGATAAAATTTTAAAAGCTCTATTAAACATGAATCGAAAAGTGGAAAATTTATAACAAAAAGGTGAACATGCAGATTTCTGTGATCCGTAACTAATAATTAAATTTTATTAATTAAAGTGTAAAAACATAGATTATGTTAGCAATTAAAGGTTTGATTGTTTTGAATATGTACACTTTATCTATTCACTATTTTAACACTAGGGGGAAAAATTAGTTATTTTTACACTAATAATTATTAATTTTAAATATAGTGTTAAACATTTTAAAATATTAAATGCAGTTATTAATAATTTTATAAAATTTAAATATCAATTGTGTTTAATATAACTTCACATAATCATAACAAAATATTGATGTAAATAACATTGTTATATACTACTAATTTGCAATTTTCATAACTGGTGCGGATACTAACTAATAAGTATAATTAATTTTGTTAATTAAATTGTAAAAACTTAGATTATGTTAGCGATTAAAGGTTTAATTGTTTTGGAAACCTAAAACCAGCTATTCAATATTTAAATGCTGGAGAAAAAAAAAAAAAAAATAAAAAAAAAACTCATGATTTTTTTTTTTTTTTTTTTTTTTACTGTTTACTTGTTCTGTGACTAACAAGAGCTGTGTCTTGTTTTGGTACAAGAATTTTAGCAAACTCAAATATCATGAAACTAGAATGAAATAACTTTTAATAATTTTACTATCTAACAGTTAAATAATACTCTAAGAACAGTATTGAATTTTTGTGTGCTGTATCACTGCTTAGGAAAAAGTGAGTATAATTGTAAAAAGAAAATCCCTAGCTATCTTTATCTGAACATAGTTAACCATTTTGGGTAAATTTTTTGGGCAAATATTTTGATATTAAATTGACTGCAATCTACAACTATTTTTTTGCATTCCCCTTCTTCTTTCTCTGTATAAATAAATCAATACAATGCATAACCTGTCAATCGGTGATAAAAGCTTCTTATGAAATTTGTCAGTTGATCTTTAGAAAAACTATAGAAAAATTCATCAGTGGGTTGAAGGAAAAAACTAAAAATTCTTCAGTGCTCTAGATTTCTAACTAAATGAATTTCATTCTTCACCAGATTTGAGTGAAAGTCTAAAAATATTGTGAAATTGTCTGGAAGACTTTAATGAAGAAATAGATGTTTTCATTTAACTTGTTTATTCATGAAAAACACATGATGAATAAATACAAGTTAAAAACATTAAGCATCACTTTTGCTTAAAATAAAAACAAACTTAAATAAAAAGTAAAGTAAAGGTTGATTAACAAACATGTTGACAGAATTTGTAGCCAGTAGATTATTACCTCATTCTAAAAAGCAAGTTCTGCTATTAAACAAAAGATATGGCAAGGCGAAGATTATCCATTTCTTTCTATCATTTTTACAAACAAAATAACAGAAATTCTGCATGACAAGTGCTGCCCCCCAAAAAGAAAAACCTATGTAAAACTCTATTGGCTGAAAAATACTGACCTCATGCCGAATGCTGTGACATCATACTTTCGATCAACTCTCAATATGAGTAAAATAACCAGTGATTTAATGATCACAGAACAGGAACATTGCAAAGTTGCGTAATATGAAATATTGGCATGCCAGTATGTAGATGCAATGGCCCTTTTAATGTAGTTTGCTGTTGACTTGGTGAGGGTAAAAACAAAAGTATTTCATGTTACTCATTTTGATATTAACTTTAATCAATATATTATGTTAATATGACAACAAGTCAATCCGGGAAAAAAAAAAAAAAAAAAAAAAAGAAGCAAGACTATTTGTTGAATTTTGTGATTTTTCTGTAAAATAATTTAGTTAATTTTGTGATTTTTCTGTGAAATCATTTAGTTAATTTTGTGATTTTCCTATGAGATCATTTTGTGAATTTTGCTATCTTTTGCCCAAAATCATTTGATGAATTTCATTATTTTATTTTTTCTCCACGATAGTTTCTCAAGATTTGCAATATTTTTCTTTGAACGTTTGCTAAAATTCTCAATTTTTTCGTAAAAATAATGCATTGAAAGGCATCCTGCAGATGTTATTAAATTCTATAGTGTTTGTCTACATATCCAAACATTTATGTGAAGAGAAAAAGTGTATATTTTATTTGGTCTCTTAGTTTGATTTTTTTTTTTTCTACATTGTAGTAATTTTTAGTCTCTTTTTCTTATGATTTAGTTTAACTCTTTTTGAAGCATAGTTCAGTGTCCTAAGCATGGATTTGATTATTTTTCCTTGGAACATGCTGATGCTCAATTGTTCGTCCAGGACTGCCATGGGAAATTGTTTTTATTTACTATTCATACAATTATTTTGTTAAAATAAATTTTGTAGTATAGTTCTCTTGCAAATATTGTCAAAGTGTGTGACAAATTTTAGTTTAAAAAAATGGTGCAAGATAGAATTCAAAAACAGTTGCCTGTAGCAAAACCGTTCATCTATTTGTTAGCAAAAATTTTTTCACTGAATAAACAATTTTTATTTTTTTTTATTACAGAATTTGAAACTTTAGTTTGAAAGTAAAACAATATTTATCTATTTTGTAAAATGTAAAAATTCTTTAGGTACAAAAATGATTTTGAAAAAGTATTATGATTTGCTAAAAATAAGTGAATTGAATATTTATTTATAATTTTGATTACTTTTTTTTATGTATTTTTATCTTTTGTTTTTCAGTCCTGATATCTATCATAATAAGAAGAGGCAAAATGGAGATAAAAATACTGAGCAATTAGCAAATCCTAAACGCACATGTTTAAGTGACAGATTTCATAGAACACCTGATTGGAAGGAACTTAAAAAGAAACCCATTCGTAATCATGATTCTGAACGTCCTTTGTTTCCCGAGTCTTTATATTTACAATCTAGAACCTCACCAGATTTATTTCCAGATAAAAAGGATGGAAAACCAATAAGCAGTATGGTAGATGAAGATGATTCAGATTTTGATATTCCTACTAAAATTAATAGACGTGCTAAATCAGACTGTGGTGAGAGTTCAAAATCTAATAATCATTCATCTCCTATTTCTAAACAAGTACAAAATTTTGAAACTAAACCATCTACAAGTTACTTAAAGAAATTATTTGACAGTAGTAGTGAGGATGAATCAAAACTAGTTTTACAAAATGGTGCTCTAAAAGGTGGACGACAAGATTCTAGTGCTGATCACAATTATTATTCTAAAAAATTATTCACTCGTAAATTGAATAAAAAATTGCTTGATAGTGATGAATCTGAAGAAGATTCTACTACAGCATATCGTTCTAGACCTTTAGTTTTTTCATCATCTGATAGCGAAGATTTTAGGCCAAGTAGTACAAAAACTGAGCATACTGCAACAACATCTAATGGTTTCATTGATCCTTCTTGTTTCTATGGTGATGGTTTTGATAAAAATATCAGTCACCATTCTAGGCAGCGTAAACTGTTTAGGTCTAATCAAAAATTTTCCAAAAAGACATTTTGTTCACCATCTAATAGAGTAGACGGTGCTGAAGGATGTGATCGACAGTTTCTTTCTACTGATTTTCAGCGTAAAAATGTACCACATAGAAATTGTAGATTTCGTAGAAGTCCAAGAATGAATATAACATCTAGTTTATCATCAAATGTCTTTACAAACAGTAATAACATAAGTGGTCCTGTTAGAGGAAGAAGAATTACTGGTAGTGAAAGGGGAGGACGAAGATCTGGATCTCCCCATCCTAGAAGTAATCGTTATCAGCATGAAGAAGATAGCAAGTGTCGTGGTAGATCAGTTAGTGCTTCCCGTGCCCAAAAAGAAATTCCCAGTTATGCTGCTAGGTATCCTGATGTATTTGATGCTGAAGAAAGTGAGAATGAATATTTTACTGCTAATTCTTACTCTGATACCGAAGCAAGCACAGAATCTCTTGGTGGCTTGACTATCAATACCACATTTCCACATAATAGTCGCTCAATATCATGTACATTAAACTGTAAAGATAGATCAATATTTACTGATGAATGTAGTACTGATGATGAAATTAGCGTTGTATTTTCAAGTGGACCATATGGAAGAAATAGTGAATCAAACAGGGGTACTGGTAGAACTGAAGATGAAATAAGTATTGGGTTTTCTGCTGATTCTTTTGGAAGAAATAATGAAACTAGTCGAAGTGCAGGTAGAGCTGATGAAGAAATTAGTGTTGTATTTTCAACTACAGCTAATGGAAGGACTAATGAATCAAGACGAGGTATTTCTAGAACTTTAGGTAACTTTAGCTGTAATCTTAACTGTTTTCTAATGCGCTAGTTTATACATTCGTCTTTTTTTAAAGCTGTTTATAAAAAGTGTTCCAAAAAGATTGAAACATACGTTAATTTTTTCATTTCTATTAGGATTATGTTGATGCAATAGTCTTGTCGTTAATTTTAATGTTACACTTTTAAGATTTTTTGGCAGTTACTGGATCCTGTTAGTTATATTTAGAAAAATTTGTCACCTTGTTCTGACAAGTAAAACGATCAAAATTTCCATTCTTCTACAAAAGAGAAAAATGTATTTTCAATGTCGGGAAAATACAAAATATAACTTGATGTATTTTAGTTTGGATCATAATGGAATTTTTGCTGCTTTACTTGGAGTATAGAGAAACATTTTTAGAAATAAAATTTAAAGTTTAAAGTACTTTACTAAAGTTTAAAGTAAGTTACTTTTTGAAAAAAAAAAAAAAATGCCCATGTTTGTTTTATTAACCTAATCTTAAAATCCATCTTATTTAAAAAACTTTTCAATTTACATTGCCTGGATATCTCCAAAATTAAAACATGTTTTAATCTTTTTGGGTTACATTGTATATATAAAATGTTTATGAAAAATTTCTTCCTAGATTATTAGGGAATATATCCTATACCTGTGACTACATTTTGCTTTCAAACATTTGATTTTGTTGTATTAATTAAGATATCTAAAAGTAGGTATTTGTGTATGTTTATGAAAATGCTAAAAGTTTTATAACTATCCTTTTTGGTTAGTCAGATAAACTGTCATAAAATCTATGATGACAGATCTATGTTGACAACATAAGATAAAAATTATGTTTATAAGACAGTTGTCAAAATTAATAAATTTTTCAAGAAAAAACTAAATTTTATAAACATTTTAAGATGCTTAATATTATTCATTTATCAATGAGTGTATGAAAATAATAAAACAAATACACAACTTTTAAAAACAATATTGCAATAACAATTTGCTAGCAACAAAATTTAAAAATGATTTTTGATTGTGTTAGTACTTAAGGCCCCTGTCCTCGCTCAAGGAAACGCTCGCGAGCTAATGCTATTCCTATTGGGAAGCATTTTTCTAATAACGCTTTCGCATTTGGACACTTTTGAATAATTTTTTTACATTGGATAGCTGAGGTGCATGCCGACAGCGCACCTTTTTTACTTTTTCGATTTTGGTTGCAGATATTTTTTACAAAGTTAGTTTCACTTTCAAAACCGGTTTCGAAACGGAAAGTGCTTTTTAAAAAATATATCTGCAACCAAAATCGAAAAAGTAAAAAAGGTGCGCTGTCGGCATGCACCTCAGTTATCTAGAGTAAAAAAAAATTATTCAAAAATGTCAAAATGCGAAAGCGTTGTTAGAAAAATACTTCCCCATAGGAATAGCATTAGCTCACGAGCGTTTCCTCGAGCAAGGACAGGGGCCTTAACATATGAAAAATAGGCTTTTGGTGTATTACAGGAAAATTTTTTTTTTGAGCCTTTCAGTATATTTTGCGAAAACAAAATATGTCCGATCTAAAGATATTACACAAATTTCCAGTATTTACTATTTCAATGCTTGAAGTTTCAAAACTTGGGTCCTGCATAAAAGCTCGGCAAAAGTTGGATAAATGAAACAGTGTTTATAGTAATAGATATGTTATTTAGTTGTTGAGATTGATAAAAAGTCCTGAAATAACTTTATAATAATTTTATATACCGGGTGATCCAAAAGTCAGGACGAACTTTAAAAATGAATAACTCGAAAACGAATCAAGATACAAAGATACGGTTTGCACCAAATGGATGGAAAAGAAACCGGATTTTGTGTGACAACGAAAAAAATAGTTTGCCGTTGACATCCAAAAAATGACACGGTAGTGTTTTTTGCACCAAAAGATGATTTGCAAATGAAAAAATGTTGACAATTTCCAAGTCAGCTTAGTTACAGTTAATTAGTACAACAGAAAATGTTCATAGTGCTGTCCCTCATTCATAAGTGCAGCTGTGAGACTAGGCACTACACCGTTCACAGCATTTAGTAGCATTTCTTGCTTTATGGCAGACACGTTTTGGCGGATGGCATCTTTCAATGCTGCTAGTGATGCCGTTGGTCGCCAATAGAACAATATTTTTTTGTTGTCCGGTTTCTTTTTCATCCATTTGGTGCAAACCGTATCTTTGTATCTTGATTCGTTTTCGAGTTATTCATTTTTAAAGTTCGTCCTGACTTTTGGATCACCCGGTATATATATATATATATAGGTTAACTATTTTTATTATGTCAAAAAAAATTTTGTCTACTTATGTTTTGTAATTAATTACTTTTGATATAGTTATTTAAATATCTATTATTAATAAAAACTATTTGTTTTCTACTTTTACTACTTTAACTTGGATATTAACTGTCTAATGTGACTGAATGCAAAATTGTATTGCTATCACATGGTCGAAATTGATATTTGTTTTGTAAGTTAACCTATTATATAATTTAGTCTAATTATTTTCATTTGACATGGTTTTTCAATTTAATTTAATCAATGATAATTCAATTATACTATTATTTTCTTTTTCCTGTTCTCAATGGAAATTATGGTTGTGATTGATAATTGTAAGTTTATCAATATTCAATTACAGTTTAATTATTTTTCTAATATTTTTTCTTTGAAATAGTTTTTCTATTGCAATTAATATATTGATAATTCTATTATGGTCTCATTATTTTTCTAATATTTTTCTTTGAAATGAGTTCTCATTTCCGATTAATCGGCAATATGGAAATTATTTTTAGGTCTATCCTGATTTCCATTCAGAAATTAATCACAATTAATGTGGCTATTTAACATTGCCCTTGATAACGGCCTCT